>LPNX010792862.1:50113-180113 GCA_001517045.1 Pseudotsuga menziesii | reverse complement strand
CATCAACATCATCTTCATCATCTTCGTCTTCATCTTCATCATCATCATCATCCTCACCATCATCATCGCCTTCACCACCATCATCATCATCATCATCAACATGATCATCATCATCACCATTAACATCGTGAACATCATCATCATCACCATCAACATCATGAACATCACCGCCATTCATCATCATCATCATCACCATCGACATCATGAACATCATCATCATCATCCTCATCATCATCACCATCAACATCATGAACATCACCGTCATTCATCATCATCACCATCATCATCATCATCATCATCACCATCGTCATCATCATCATCCCCATCATCATCATCACCTTCATTATCATCATCATCATCATCATCACCATCAACATCATGAACATCATCATCATCATCCTCTTCCCCATCATCATCATCACCTTCATCATCATCATCATCATCATCACCACCATCATCAAGTGAACATCCTCATCATCATCCTCACCATCATCATCATCATCATCTTCATCATCATCATCATCATCAACATCCTCGTCATCATCACCGTCAACATCATGAACATCATCATCATTCATGTGTAAGTAAACACAAAGTATAATATCTAAGTAAACATCATCATCCTTCAACAATATCATCATTCATGTGTAAGTAAACATCATCATCCTTCAACAATATAATATCTATTATGTGATAATTCCCTTTAGACAATGGCATTTTGTAGGGAAAAGCATGCAACATATTTAAGAAATTAGTAATTAAGGAAATAGGAAAGCCTTAGCCGTGCACCCACCTCATTAATTATACTTAACAGTATCACGTACGCGATTTGCCTTTATATACCCCGTGCGCATTTTTGGACTGTTAAAAAAACACAGAATTGTCTTTGTCCGAGAGCAACTCCGATTAGCGCGCATTTTTTTTTCAATAGCACGAGTTTGTCCATAATACTCACAATCTACACATTCTACAACATTCTTTTTGTTATGCAGGTGCAGCATTGAAGACATCTTTCATGGTTGAGGAGCACACATGATAAGATATCAAGCTTCAATGTCATTTCATGGTGACGGTGGATATAACTTTCATTTGCTTATTATTCAAGAGAAGCAAAGGTAAATTTTCCCATTCATTATTGTTTTGATGGGAAACAATTGAGAAGGAAGATTGAAACACCTTGATGGATCAATAGTTATAAAGCAAGTTAAAGGTTTGGAAGCTTGTAATTGAGGAGCAACCAAAACAAACTATATTGACATTGATCACTGTGGTGATGGGGAATGTACATAACCGAGGAAGAAAATCAGCAAGGAAGAAGAGACCTCAAGAAGTCATCGAAGAAGAGAAAGAAAAGAAAAGAATAGACATGATGAATCGGAGGCTTTCTTTGGAAACTAATCCAAATCCACTTATAGAGGATACAACGGTTCATCCTATTAATCCAGTACAAGAAAAAATGAAGCATTCACTAGAGGGACCTTCAATTTCCACAATAGCTGTTGAACAAGCACCCCATGGAAGTATTCAAGAAGCAAAATGTAGGTGCTCATTAGGGGATGTTTCAAATCCCACATCAAGTCAAAGTGATAAGTTACCATCTCAAGACGAAGCTCATAAAGAGGCGGTGTACATGGAGCCTACTGTTGAAGAGGCGTTGGACATGGAGCCTACTATTGAAGAAGAAAATATTAACCAGACCATCGATGGGGACGTTGGACTTCCACCATCCAACTACCAGGAAGACAGTGAAGGACAACAAGTTGCTACTGAAACGCCAGAGCATATTGTTGATGCACTGGAAGATAGAAATCCAACCCCCTTGCCTCCATTAGAAAGCACACGTCGAAGAACTCCGAAGCGTATACAAGTTGATGAAGGACTTTTCAATTCCATGGAACGTACGCTATCTAAACGTAGTATTTCTTATCAAACTCAATAGATACTAAATAAATATTTTGAGGAGAACTGTGATGGAGATAAATGTAGATTATTTTTATCATTGCTAAAATCTAGGAGCATGAATATTGTTAGGAAATCGTTAGGGATAAAGATGATAAATCCTTCTGGACCAAGTTCTCATATGGTTAACATCCTCATCATCCTCATCACCATCAACATCATCTTCATCACCTTCATCCTCATCATCCTCATCATCACCATCTCCAACAACATCATGAACATCATCATCATCATCATCATCATCACCATCAACATCATGAACATCATCATCATCATCATCATCACCATCAACATCATGCACATCATCATCATCCTCCTCATCCTCATCCTCATCCTCATCATCAGCATCATGAACATCATCATCATCATGGTCATCATCATCCTCATCCTCATCATCATCATCACCTTCATCATCATCATCATCATCATCATCATCCTCACCTTCATCATCATCATCACCATCATCCTCATCATCACCATCAACATCATCATCATCATCATCTCCAACAACATCATCCCCATCATCATCATCATCATCATCCTCATCCTCATCCTCATCCTCATCATCACCATCATCATCACCATCAAAATCAACATCATCTTCATCACCTTCATCCTCATCATCCTCATCATCCTCATCATCACCATCTCCAACAACATCATGAACATCATCATCACCATCAAAATCAACATCATCTTCATCACCTTCATCCTCATCATCCTCATCATCCTCATCATCACCATCTCCAACAACATCATGAACATCATCATCACCATCAACATCATGAACATCATCATCCTCCTCATCCTCATCCTCATCGTCATCATCCTCCTCATCCTCATCCTCATCCTCATCATCATCATCAACATCACGAACATCATCATCATCATGGTCATCCTCATCCTCATCCTCATCATCATCATCACCTTCATCATCATCATCATCGTCATCATCACCATCATCCTCATCATCACCATCAACATCATCATCATCATCATCTCCAACAACATCATCCCCATCATCATCATCATCCTCATCCTCATCCTCATCCTTCATCCTCATCCTCATCATCACCATCATCATCAGCATCACCATCAACATCATCTTCATCACCTGCATCCTCATCATCCTCATCATCACCATCTCCAACAACATCATGAACATCATCATCACCATCAACATCATGAACATCATCATCCTCCTCCTCCTCATCCTCATCATCCTCATCCTCCTCATCCTCATCCTCATCCTCATCATCATCATCCTCCTCATCCTCATCCTCATCCTCATCCTCATCATCAACATCATGAACATCATCATCATCATGGTCATCATCATCCTCATCCTCATCATCATCATCACCTTCATCATCATCATCATCATCATCATCCTCACCTTCATCATCATCATCACCATCATCCTCATCATCACCATCAACATCATCATCATCATCAACTCCAACAACATCATCCCCATCATCATCATCATCCTCATTCTCATCCTCATCCTCATCCTTCATCCTCATCCTCATCATCACCATCATCATCACCATCACCATCAACATCATCTTCATCACCTTCATCCTCATCATCCTCATCATCATCATCATCACCATCTCCAACAACATCATGAACATCATCATCACCATCAACATCATCACCATAAACATCATGAACATCATCATCATCATCATCATCATCATCAACATCCTCATCATCATCATCACCATCAACATCATGCACATCATCATCATCCTCCTCATCCTCATCCTCATCATCATCATCAAGATCACGAACATCATCCTCATCATGGTCATCATCATCCTCATCCTCCTCATCATCATCACCTTCATCATCATCATCATCATCATCCTCACCTTCATCATCATCATCACCATCAACATCATCCTCATCATCATCCTCACCATCAACATCATGAACATCATCATCATCACCATCAACATCATCCTCATCATCATCCTCACCATCAACATCATGAACATCATCATCATCACCATCAACATTATGAACATCATCATCATCATCCTCATTGTCACCATCAACATCATCACCATCAACATCATGAACATCATCATCATCATTCTCATCACCATCCTCACCATCAACATCATGAACATCATCATCATCATTCTCATCACCATCCTCACCATCAACATCATGAACATCATCATCATTCATCCTCATCATCCTCATCATCATCATCATCATTCATCCTCATCATCCTCATCATCATCATCCTCATCATCATCCTCACCATCAACATCATGAACATCGTCACCATTCATCATCATCATCCTCATCATAATCATCACCATCAACACCATGAACATCATCCTCATCATCATCCTCACCATCAACATCATGAACATCATCATCATCATCCTCATCATCACCATCAAAATCATCATCATCATCATCTCCAACAACATCATCCTCATCCTCATCCTCATCCTCATCATCATCATCACCATCACCATCAACATCATCTTCATCACCTTCATCACCTTCATCATCATCATCCTTATCATCACCATCTCCAACAACATCATGAACATCATCATCATCACCATCAACATCATGAACATCATCATCATCATCATCAACAACATCCTCATCATCATCACCATCAACATCATGAACATCATCATCATTCATGTGTAAGTAAACACAAAGTATAATATCTAAGTAAACATCACCATCCTTCAACAATATCATCATTCATGTGTAAGTAAACATCATCATCCTTCAACAATATAATATCTATTATGTGATAATTCCCTTTAGACAATGGCATTTTGTAGGGAAAAGCATGCAACATGTGTAAGTAAACACAAAGTATATGTGGGTGGAAGCAATATTTTTCCTTTTCCCAGTACCCCAAGGAAAAATCTTGAGAGTGTAACCCTTAACCTAATAAGTTCTATAATATGCATGGTGTAGGTTTATATCTATAAACAAAAGCTATATTAAAGAAAAACCAATGTTTTTAACTCAAAATTTCAATTATACTGTTGATGCAACATGTTAACACTAGTACATGTGTATATTAACACTAGTAAATTGCTGCACAGTGAGGTTTTTTGCGCACTGGGCCGAAGTCCACGAGGTGTCCCTGAACGGTATCTGGAGGTGACCTGCAACTTGCCATAGATCGATGCTCGGGCCTCCGATCGACGAACCGTTGATTCCATTGGATTCGTGACGTGCGATTTTAGCTAGGGGGGGGGCTCTCCCTCCTGTCCATTTCCCGGTGACCTCCGTCAACGGTGGTTTCTGAAGCTAGGGTTTCGCTCAGTAGGGGACAATGCAGTCACGCCAACGAGGGCCAAAGCTGGAAAGCCATGGATGGTGGGGATGCGGTTGGCATTGCCATATTTCCCATGCACAAACACACTAGTAGGAGTTCACAGAATTCAAAATTGCCGCTCCGTGAGGTTTTTTGTGCACTGGGCCCAAGTCCACCAGGTGTCCCTGAACGATATCTGGAGGTGACCTGCAACTCACCATAGATCGACGCTCAGGCCTCCGATCGACGAACCGTCGATTCCGTTGGATTCACGACGTGGGATTTTAGCTAGGGGGGGGGGGCTCTCCCTCCTGTCCATTGCCCAGTGACCTCCATCTACGGTGGTTTCTGAAGCTAGGGTTTTGCTCAGTAGGGGACAATGCAGTCATGCCAACGAGGGCCAAAGGTGGAAAGCCACGGATGGTAGGGATGCGGTTGGAATTGCCATATTTCCCATGCCCAAACACACTAGCAGGAGTTGACAGAATTCAAAATTGCTGCTCCGTGAGGTTTTTTGCGCACCGGGCCCAAGTCCACCAGGTGTCCCTGAACGGTATCTGGAAGTGACCTGCAACTCGCCATAGATCGATGCTTGGACCTCCGATTGATGAACCGTCGATTCCGTTGGATTCGTGACGTGGGATTTTAGCTAGGGGGGGGCGTCTCCCTCCTGTCCATTGCCCGATGACCTCCATCTACGGTGGTTTCTGAAGCTAGGGTTTCGCTCAGTAGGGGACAATGTAGTCACGCCAACGAGGGCCAAAGATGGAAAGCCACAGATGGTGGGGATGCGGTTGGCATTGACATATTTCCCATGCCCAAACACACTAGCAGGAGTTGATAGAATTCAAAATTGCTGCTCCGTGAGGTTTTTTGCTCACCCAGCCCAAGTCCACCAGGTGTCCCTGAACGATATCTGGAGGTGACCTGCAACTCGCCATAGATCGATGCTCGGGCCTCCGATCGATGAACCGTCAATTCCGTTGGATTCGTGATGTGGGATTTTAGCTCCGGGGGGGCCTCTCCCTCCTGTCCATTTCTCGATGCCCTCTGTCTACGGTGGTTTCTGAAGCTAGGGTTTCGCTCAATAGGGGACAATGCAGTCACGCTAATGAGGGCCAAAGCTGGAAAGCCACAGATGGTGGGGATGCGGTTGGCATTGCCATATTTTCCATGCCCAAACACACTAGCATGAGTTGCAAGAATTGAAAATTGCCGCTCTGTGAGGTTTTTTGCGCACTGGGCCCAAGTCCACCAGGTGTCCCTGAACGGTATCTGGAGGTGACCTGCAACTCGCCATAGATCGATGCTCAGGCCTCCGATCGACAAACCATCGATTCCGTTGGATTCGTGACGTGGGATTTTAGCTAGGGGGGTCCTCTCCCTCCTGTCCATTTCCCGGTGACCTCCGTCTACGGTGGTTTCTGAAGCTAGGGTTTCGCTCAGTAGTGGACAATGCAGTCATGCCAACGAGGCCCAAAGCTGGAAAGCCACGGATGGTGGGGATGTGGTTGGCATTGCCATATTTCCCATGCCCAAACACACTAGAAGGAGTTGACAGAATTCAAAATTGCCGCTCCGTGAGGTTTTCTGCGCACCGGGCCCAAGTCCACCAAGTGTCCCTGAACGGTATCTGGAGGTGACCTGCAACTCACCATAGATCGATTTTCGGACCTCCGATCGACGAACCGTTGATTCTGTTGGATTCGTGATGTGGGATTTTAGCTAGGGGGGGCCTCTCCCTCCTGTCCATTACCCGATGACCTCCATCTACAGTGGTTTCTGAAGCTAGGGTTTTGCTCAGTAGGGGACAATGCAGTCATGCTAACGAGGGCCAAAGCTAGAAAGCCACAGATGGTGGGGATGCAGTTGGC
Source organism: Pseudotsuga menziesii (assembly GCA_001517045.1). Classification (NCBI taxonomy): domain Eukaryota; kingdom Viridiplantae; phylum Streptophyta; class Pinopsida; order Pinales; family Pinaceae; genus Pseudotsuga; species Pseudotsuga menziesii. The sequence goes on along the minus strand of LPNX010792862.1, from coordinate 172,973 downwards.
ATTGCCATATTTCCCATGCCCAAACACAATAGCAGGAGTTGACAGAATTCAAAATTGCTGCTCCGTGAGGTTTTTTGAGCACCGGGCCCAAGTCCACCAGGTGTCCCTGAACGGTATCTGGAGGTGACCTGCAACTTGCCATAGATCGATGATCGGGCCTCCGATCGACGAACCGTCAATTCCGTTGTATTCATGATGTGGGATTTTAGCTAGGGGGGGGCTCTCCCTCCTGTCCATTGCCTGGTTACCTCCCTCTACGATGGTTTCTGAAGCTATGGTTTCGCTAAGTAGGGACAATATAGTCACGCCAATGAGAGCCAAAGCTGGACAATGCATTTCATGCCAACGAAGGCTGAACTTGGAAAACCCTATCCCTAACTAGGGTTTATTGTTTAACATGCATGTCCCATTACAATGACCCTACCAAGGAAACCCTAATCCTAACCCTAATCTTATCTTACTGTCACAACTCAATTCAGAATCAATCTAATGTCGAACTGAACTTTTTCAAATCCGATGGACTTATGCTTCAAATCATGTTGATTCAGAAAGTTGGTTCTCAGTATTTGGATTCTATTGTAGTTCCTTTAATGCTGAGTGATTAGTCATTGGGTGGATGAGGTTTGTTGAATAGTGTTGTTGGTTGTTGATGAAATGTAATGCATGTATTGCACTTAGTTTTATTAAATTACACTTGAGCATTGACTTAACTTGTAATTTAATGAATCCAAACTCACAATTTTTAATTAGATATATCCAATTGGTGTGCAAGTAGTGAGTTCATTGAAACCTTGAAATACATTGTATATTGCACTTATATTTGTTAAATTACACGAGCAAGAACTTTGACTTTAGTGTGCATGTATTGAGATCATTGAAACCTTTAAATATAATAGTTTTTTCTTTTGACATAGTGCATTCATAAGTAATAGATAATCCTCACAAATCAATACAATAGATTCACACAAAAACATTAGAGGAAATTTCAACTCAAAATTGGCCTCCTAAAATGAACTCATAAAATAATAGTGAAAATAATAAAATAATATTTATTAATTTTGGAGGAAGAAAATAAAAAAACTACTTTTTTCTTTGTATTTTTGACATATCTCCCTGTGTTTTTACTCAAATTTCGATTGGGAGAGCTCCTTGGATGCGGAATTAAATTCCACATCCAACGAGTACCCACTCGGAATACTTTTTACGGACCCCACTACCCCAAAAACAAGAAATACTTGAAAAAATGGAATGATGACATCATCATTCCATTTTTTCAGGTATTTATTGTTTTTGGGGTAGCGGGGTTTGTCAAAAGTATGCCAAGTGGGTACTCGTTGGATGCGGAATTTAATTCCGCATCCAACGAGCTCTCCCAATCGGAATTTGAGTAAAAACACAGGGAGATATGTCAAAAATACAAATAAAAAAAGTAGTTTTTTTTATGATACCTATCCCCAAATTTATATTAAAAAAATGTTTAAGACCTATACGGCATTTCAAATTTAAAGCAATTTCATTGGCTAACACATGATGACATGGAATTTGAATAAAATTTAAAAGGCCCATTTTGAGGTTAAATTTCCTCTAATGACATGTGGAAACCAAAGAACAAATTCAAAGTGAAATGTATATTGCCTCCTAACAAAGATTTTTCCTATAGACACATGATTATGATTGGAATGTTTTCTGGATTATCAAGAATGGGAGTGAATGTACATTTTTGTCATTACGTAGTTTATTGTAATTGTGCATTGTTCTCAAATTTATAACTGATATCTCCATACAATCGTAAAATCTATAAAAAACGGGGAACATTACACATAGAAACATTCTTCGCCACACATGTATAATCACACTTAAAAGACTGAACCATGAATATCTTAGGAGCCTTGATATGAAATATTTTTATACCATGAAAGTTATAATACAAAAATATAAGGCCTAGATCTATGGCCTGTCAATGTACATGTATCAAAAACATATTTGATGTACATGTGCAAACAAAAGTACATCTGTCCTGGACCGTGCCCCTATACTCTAACTCCGGACTGTACATAAAAATACATATTTTTCCTGGAATAACACATCAAAATTCTAACTTTCTTTTGTTTTTCCCAGACCCTGATGCTCTTCGGCTTCGTCTACGACCATTGTGCATCTCTGGCAACTACAAATCAATGACAATATTTCTTGATTAGGTAACTGAGCTAGTATTGTCCATGTCAATAACAAAGTTTGAAAATTTAAAATATGACTCAATTGTAAATAAAACAAAGACTCACTGCATCCATCGGGGGTATAGGTTCCTGTGGTGTCGAGGGTGTAGGTGCCTCTGCTGTACTCGACCTTGCAGTGAGACTCATTGCCATGCTTCTCTGCGAATAAAAAAAAATATGTCAATTATCTCAAGAATTATCAACATGTACATGAATGAGAAAGTACTAATCAATTATGTAAAAAATGAACATCTCACTGAAAAAACCATTTCTAGGGGATGACGCTAGTGCTCTTCAGTAGTAAGAGGAGTCGTAGGTTGAACATCAACCTCAGTTGCATGCACTAATGGACCAGGGCATGGCTACATTCACTAAATGATTAAATAGTTAGACATTGTGCATGTCTAGAAACAATACAAATGAAATGTACAATTACAAATATTCAAGTAGATGTACCTCACTATGACTTATCCCTATTGTAGATGTGGCATTGACAACGGCATCAACAATCCCACTAAGGTTTGGCATGGATGAATCTACATCCTGATGCTGTAAACATGCGAAAATAACATTAAGAAAAACCACTTGTGAAGTGAATACATAGCTAACCAACAACTACCATTGGAAGTGTGTACATTACCGTGGGATGAGTAGGTTGATCCTCATGCACAACCGCTCTGTTCAAGGAAGAGGGACCTCGTCTGGTGTAAACAACCCCCTTATCTATGTTTGGACTACTGGGAGATCTATACCAAAGAGGTGGTGCAGGGATCTGTGATGACGTCTGCATTCATAAAGTGGTACCATAGTTAGACATGGATTTGAATGGATGGAATAATATGTACTAAAAAAATAACATGTTGTAATATACTTACCCCTTCCTGGGACATATCTCCACCACGGGAGTGACCGCTTCCATCAATTTGGTGCTCCTCTTCAAATGTGTCTAGCATCTGCAAGTTTAAAAATTATATTTACATTAGCGATCTCTATAAAGGAGTGTACAGTAAGAAATTTAAATAATTCGAACAAGATTCAATCATAACCCATGTACTTACATTCTTTAAGTAGTCGTAAATTCAACCTTGGACTATGTTGTTGATATCAATGTCTTCAGCATCATGTTCCAAGTGGGCTTCCTGCAACTTCAAAAATTGTAAATATTAGACATTTTAATAAATTAATCAAGACTAACACATGCATTAACAAAATTATACATGTAATAACAAAATGACAAGTGTTTAAATATTACCTCAACTGTGGTTCTCTGGGTCTCGAGTACAACCACACCGGGTGCAGTACCACCCCCGTGAGAGGCATCAAACTCCTGCAAGAGTAAATATTGCATATATATTACGAATCTTTTAATATGTTAGATATAGTATGGAACAATTAAAAATTGAGTTCAATAACAGAGTTTTAAAATAAAGTCCTTACCTGACCACCAGTCATCGTACTGGTACCATGTCTTGGTCTAGGACCATAACAGGGTCCCCCACACGATGTGCAAACGTGCGGCTCGCTCTGAGGCACATCGGATGTCGGTCTATCCCCACCAACAGATGTCCCTCCACCACCAGAAGCTGGTGGTTGTAAACCAGCAGAGGAAGAGGGTGCTCTCTGGTCAATAGTGGCCGTGTGTCGAGAGACCATCTCAGCTAGAGTAAAAAATGCATCCTATGTCTGGGAAACCATGTCATGTACAGGAGGGATGTCTGCCCTCGGTAGCTGGGCACGGGGTGAAGGTATCTGTGGATTGGCATCTCTATGCCTAGCATGGGGTTGATGTTGGGGCATTCCCCTACCAACTCCCTGGAAGCCCAACATGTCAAAATAGTTGACATGTTTCCCCATCACAAACTCTGCATACAATTTTCCGAGGAAGTACATCGGTACTTCCCTATTGTTGTGAGGGGGGATGTCAAAAACCATGTACCACCTATCCATCCAGTTGTCTCTGATGGGTGGAAAAGTGCACCACTCAATAGAAATATGTGGCCTACTGATCTCCGGGATGTCATCCGTCCCAGGCAGTCTAAACAATGAATAGATGGCTTGTTTTGTTATTTTCATCTTTTTTACCTCATTGTAACTCAAGCCATCAGCATATTGTTTCCTTTTTCTCTCCCTGTAAGATGCGATGCTATACAATGCATCATTCGATCTTGCGATTGTATCAACAATAGATAACAATGAATCTGACAGGGAGCAGCAGAGCTCATCTCCACCCCTCCAAGCAGAACCAATCTCTCTCAAATGGCCAATGAACCTCAATATCTCTGCATTATTACGATCCATAGTAGCCACTGCAATCATAAATACAAATAAAATATCATTAGAAATATAAACACATGATATAATGACATATCTAAGAACTGAAAACTCTATAACTATTGATAAATAAACTAAATCTATCATGTAAATTTAAAGATTGATCTTGAATTTTACAGTAAAGAATAGGCGGCATAAGCTATTTAGAGTGTTAGTCTATTCATAAGCTATTTATTGTTAATGAGAGGGGCTATTGTTGAATGAAGTTGGTAATCAATTTCTAAGCCATTTATTAATAATGAATATTATTATCATTTTGATGAGGGTGATATTCTACCCCAAGATTTACATGGAAAGGTTGTAGGAGCTTTTTAACTCAACACAGATAATGCCTCACTGTTGTTTTGATTTGAATTTTTGTTTGAATAATGTGATAACAAATTATAGGAAGAGGGCGCTCTCTCGTCAATAGTGGCCGTGTGTCGAGAGACCATCTCAGCTAGAGTAAAAAATGCATCCTGTGTCTGGGCAACCATGTCATGTGTAGGAGGGATGTCTGAATTGATCTTGAATTTTACAGTAAAGAATAGGCAGCATAAGCTATTTAGAGTGTTAGTTTATTCATAAGCTATTTATTGTTAATGAGAGGGGCTATTGTTGAATGAAGTTGGTAATCAATTTCTAAGCCATTTATTAATTTAATGAAGATTATTATCATTTTAATGAGGGTGATATTCAACCCCAAGATTTACATGGAAAGGTTGTAGGAGATTTTTAACTCAACACAGATAATGCCTCACTGCTGTTTTGATTTGAATTTTTGTTTGAATAATGTGATAACAAATTATAGGAAGAGGGCGCTCTCTCGTCAATAGTGGCCGTGTGTCGAGAGACCATCTCAGCTAGAGTAAAAAATGCATCCTGTGTCTGGGCAACCATGTCATGTGTAGGAGGGATGTCTGAATTGATCTTGAATTTTACAGTAAAGAATAGGCAGCATAAGCTATTTAGAGTGTTAGTTTATTCATAAGCTATTTATTGTTAATGAGAGGGGCTATTGTTGAATGAAGTTGGTAATCAATTTCTAAGCCATTTATTAATTTAATGAAGATTATTATCATTTTAATGAGGGTGATATTCAACCCCAAGATTTACATGGAAAGGTTGTAGGAGATTTTTAACTCAACACAGATAATGCCTCACTGCTGTTTTGATTTGAATTTTTGTTTGAATAATGTGATAACAAATTATAGGAAGAGGGCGCTCTCTCGTCAATAGTGGCCGTGTGTCGAGAGACCATCTCAGCTAGAGTAAAAAATGCATCCCGTGTCTGGGAAACCATGTCATGTGCAGGAGGGATGTCTGAATTGATCTTGAATTTTACAGTAAAGAATAGGCAGAATAAGCTATTTAGAGTGTTAGTCTATTCATAAGCTATTTATTGTTAATGAGAGGGGTTATTGTTGAATGAAGTTGGTAATCAATTTCTAAGCCATTTATTAATTTAATGAAGATTATTAGAATTTTGACGAGGGTGATATTCAACAAATATGTAGGAGCTATGATAGGATTGGTGGGAATTTTCAACCCCAAGATTTACATGGAAAGGTTGTAGGAGCTTTTTAACTCAACACAAATAATGCCTCACTGCTGTTTTTATTTGAATTTTTGTTTGAATAATGTATCACTGCTTGAACATAGATTTTAATGGCAATTCTTCACATAACATGCTCATAAATTATAGCAAGGAAATAACATTAACAATGATTTAAATGGCTAATAAACAGACACCCAAAGACATAGTAAGAAGGTGCTTTTTACATGCCTGTAGCATCTTGTTGACAGATCTGGAAATGAACGTTGAGATACCCAAGAAATGTGGCCATACAATGTGATAGCAGTGAGAAAATGTTATAATGGCTGAGATCTGAAATGTGCTGTAGATGACTATTGGGAAAACTTCATCTTTTACTTAAATATTCAGATCTGGAAATGAGAGTTATTTGACTCACAATACAAAGTTATGAAAGTACTATAGCAGCCTTAGAATGTGCTAGAACTGACAATCAATGGATGAATAAGTAGACTCCGGTATAACAAATCTTGTAGTAGCTTTATTCTTCCCAATGCGCCCAATGGAAGTATGTAAGCACAATATAAGAGTGAAGATTTTACCACATTGATATTTCAATTTATGGCAGCCTAGAAACTACTGGTTACACTCTTCCAATGAATCATTTCATCTACAGCAGCAAAATCTTGAACTTCTTCTCCACATGAAGACCCATGACTATATACTGTCAGCGGGCATTAACAATATTGACATGGGTGTTATATATACAAATTGACTTAATGCTTTTGGTGATTAATAGTACATTTTCTATTGTGAAAATGACTATGTTCCTTCATATTTTTAGAGATGGAATTTTACAATAAATCAGAAGTTTTCCCATAGAGCATATTAAATTACTTTGAATAACAAAATATGATTGCTATTTTAAGTTTTTAAAAGATTCTTTTAGAAATGAAGTGGCTACAAATGATTCAACATAGAGAGGACTGATGTAGCATTCTTTTAGTGCAATTGTTTTACCTCCTAATCATACTACAAAATTATTGTAGACAAGGCAAATAAATTGATGTAGAAAATAAAAAAAACATGAAAAAAATTGAAGAAAATACCTCACAATGGGAAGGTTAAAATCCAAAGGTGGAGATGGAGGGCTCAAGCACACCCAAAATCGCATATACATAGTCGAGGTTTCGCCTTCGTTCGTCCAATAGCCGCGTCGAAAATGAGAAAAGGATGGCCTCGGCCGGTTTAAAAATAAAAAACAGGTTTTAACAATCGCGCCTCCATTTTAGCAAAGGAAATCGCGCGCGCGATTTGCTTGACTAAAACGGAGGCGCGATTTTGTTTACTAGCCTAGTTGGCATGACCATTGCCAGCCTTGGAACTAGGCTTGGCAGGTTCGGTGTTGATTGGGTTGATTTGTTTTTTTTGGATCAAGAGTGAATGACTTCACTCCACCATTGCATCTAAAGGGTCCATCAACTTCTTGCACACACCCATATCCATGCAATAAGGTTTATTAAGTAGTTGGTGAGTTGGTGTGATTGGATCAATGAGTGTATTATAGTTATAAATATATTCATACTTATTAAATTAGACCCACTAGGTAGTTGATAAAAATAAATGTAATAATGAGGAGTAAATTGCAAGGTACAGAAGAACACATGTTGGATCTTATGATATAACAAACATGAATTATGTAGTTATTCATTAAAATAATGTTTATTAAGTAGTTGGTGAGTTGGTGTGATTGGACCAATGAGTGTATTATAGTTATAAATATAGTCATACTTATTAAATTAGACCCACTAGGTGGTTAATAAAAATAAATGTAATAATGAAGAGTAAATTGCAAGGTAGAGAAGAACACATGTTGGATCTTATGATATAACAAACATGAATTATGTAGTTATTCGTTAAATTAGGAACAATTGATTACCCTAACTTAACCATTCTTTGTGCAATATTTGGCCCTTTTCTTGTTATATTTATTTATTTATCTTTTTACTAAGGTTCTTTACATAAATATTAAATCCACTTTTCATAAATTTATTTATCTATTTCTTTATTAAGGTTCTTTACATAAACATTAAATCCATTTTTCATGATGTTTATTTTAATATTAATTTCCATAGATTATATTTTTTACATAATCATTAAATCTATTTATTCTAGATCAAATTTCAACACACACACACATACAACCAGAAATTTTTTTAGACCTATCATAACTCAGTTGTCAAATTGGCACTGATGATAGCCATCACTGGCTACTATCTATGAATACGAGGGCACTCATCACTACCATTCATGGAAAACCACACCACTACAAATAACCAACTAGTGGTCAATAAGGGAGAAACGTTCCAGTCATGGAAGATGCCTCTAGGTATTAGGTTGTTAACCTATTTCCTTTGATTTGAGGAAGACAAGTTCCTAGCTAATAAAAATATGTTTTAAGTCTTACTCCAAGACCAAATAGTGAAGCTTTAACCCCCTATAGTAACCCCTAGATATTCAGTGTCCCTAGTTCTCCCTCATTGTTGAGGCTAGGTAAGGTCATGTGTTATCAAGTATCAACCAACATTTAGATCCATATTTGAAGAAAGATGCTATACACAGTTGTAGTTTTATTATTTTTAAAACCAACCTAAATCCATCTAAATTATTTATTGCCTATGCTCCGAGAAGGATCAAATACATTAGGATGTTTTTTTTTTGTAGAAGTGGATGAAGGGTTTGCACCTTGATTAATTTAATCCTTCTTGAATCATGGTATATACGAAGTTTAGATGGATCTCGATTGGTCTCAATTATGGGTGATCACATCAAATTTATAGACGATCATTCTTATTTATATGTGTAACACTATGTTTTTTACCCCAAGATGTAAATATGATGTAATTATGTAAATATAGCTAGAATATGGATATGAATGGTATACGATAACATAATATATTGTAAATATGTAAATTTTCTATTTAATATAAAAATACGCATCAATTGGAAGTGAATAAGGATGAAGATGAGATGGGGGTGTTATAAATCCACAAGTGGGGGAAGTGAGAAGTGCTAATGGGTAATGACCCTAGTGAAATTTAATTATACCTTATCTCACCTTAATCCTTTTAACTCAAAACCCATTAACCATAGTTATGACGATCACTTTAATTAACCATTCCTTAATTATCTTAATTGGGTATTAAGAGGGAAAAGTGGTCTCTTCTAAGGAAGCCATGTATCAATACAAAATTATGCATATTTAATGTTAGAAACTCACTTCATAAGGATTCATTCATTCCATCATTCAAGGAAGAAGATAATCCATGATGGGTGAAATCATGAATCTAGGTGTCTATTTTGGGGGGTAATGAGAAAATGAGTGTTTCTTTTGCAAGTTTGTAAACTTCAAGCCAAGAAAAAAAATATTTGTATTTAGAATTTCATTTTGTAGTAAAAACAAAAATTGTAGAGAATTTTGTTAGCTTTCTATTGGTTATTTTTTAGATTTTTTTTATTGCCATTTGATACGTCATTTTTTCAAGTATTTGATAGTATGTTAATAGTTAATGAAATTATGATAAATAATCATGTTTTTAGACATTAGTTATATCATTATTCAAATATTCTTCATTTAAAAAAAATATGTTATGATGATCTAGACAGATTGTACTAACATATGTCTATAATTTTGTATCCAACAACTGCATGCAATAACTATTAGAATTTTTTGAAGTGGACCAATCTAAAAAACTAGCATAAAACTAACATGTTTAGTTTGACACAACATCTTCCCTAATTTCCAATTCAAAACATAAAACTAAAAGTACTCTTTTGAGGACAACACATCAATGTTGGGGACCGTGATGTTTCCAAATTTGTTCATTGTGTCTTTATTAAGTTATTTGAATTTTCATTTCAATGAATTCTATTAAATTTTGAAGCAATCCAGGCACTTTCTAAGAAATATAATAAATAAAATTAGTGGATCACACCAAATTCAACAAAATTCGGATCTATAGAAAGTAGATTGAATTATGCAACTAATGGTATTATTTGTGAAGAGAAATTGTAAGTATTTGATATGATCCAATCCCTATGAAATTGGAAGAAGAGTAAAAATGAAATGGAATTCCATTTTTGAAAATTTACAGGTTTCTGACTGAACAAAAATTTTGGCCAAAAGTTACTTTTAATGGATACCTTTAATTTTAAAGTTAGAAAGTTAGAAAGTTAGTTCTTTCTAACTTTAAAGTTAATGATATCCATTAAAATTAACTTTCCACCAAAAATAAAAATTCAGCTTAAAGTTAGTTCTATGTTTTTGGCCGAAAAGATATATTAGTTCGGCCGGAATGTTACAGAATATGGATTCGGAAAAATTATTCGCACAGAACAGACACCCAGATTCATGATTTCACCCCAACATGATAGTTAATGAAGATTAGTTTTCTAAAATCTACACTCGATCCCACTCTAAGAAATGATATCCTAGCTATTTTGATAAATTAGTTCCCAAGATTAGCGAACCTATCCTACAATTTGACATCCCTAGAGCTTTGTCATAGAGACTTCTTGATCAATCTACAATCGACCACTAGATGGAGAAGGGGATAGTGTGAGGGATTGTGATGCCGAGAAGTGGGTACCTTCCTTCGAATTATGCAGGTTGATGGGGAATGAGTGAGGGGTTGGGTTTAGTTGTGGATTGGATTAATTACACCACTTGGTATAAGATGTTTTCCTTTGGGTGAGGAGTTCTATGTTATGGGGAGTGTGGTTGTAAATTAAAGGGGAAGAAGTGGAAATTCACCGCTTGTGGAATGTTAGCCCCAGCTCAAGAGTGATATTTGTAAAATAAAGAGGAGGTTTGACAGAGTGCCTCTGTTTTGGAGAGGGTGTGTGCAAGAAGTTAAGGGTCTCTTTTGGCGCGTTAGATGCAATACAAAACTGAAAAAATAGACATCCATCAACTTGCATGGATATTTTGAGACACTTACACAATGAATCTTGCGATCAGTTAAAAACAAGAAATGTAGGAAATTGAATGACCTTTCCAAATATATAATTTTTTTCTATTGAAAATGTTGTTAACTATATAAAGTTACATATTTTTTAATGGACACTTTTTTATTTTTGGGACAAATTATAAGGTATATGTTTTTGTGGGGGTAGCTTCTGAGTGTCTAAATGATGGAATAAACTTACGAAAACCAGTATTCATATAGAGAACATATAGGAATATTGCACGAATATTTTTCCAATAATAAAAATAATATTTTTAAATTTGTTTTTAATTATCTAAGAGATCAAACCTCGAAAATGGTACATCAATTGTGGGTGCAACATTTGAATGTCTTATTGGAATTATTTGGAAGTGGGTTTTTTATAGCATGTAGAGGCTGGTGTTCTTTAGTGCACCATACCATTTTTTTTAAATGGTTGAGAAATGAAAGAGATATGGACAAAACACTAACAATGTGTTTTTTGAGTTCAAGAGTGATGACAGAAGATAAATAATAAAAAAATAGAAAAAGATATGTATTATTGTTAAAATTTACATATTTAGAATCTGAAAAAAAAAACATATTTGTTTCTAAAATCTCATAAAAAATGGAGGTGTGCAGCATAATCAGATGAACTGCTAAACACGAGCGTATTGGAAATTTGGATATAATAATGAATTAGCCATGGTTTATCATACTCTAAGGCATAGGCATGTTGAATCCAAATCAAAGTACAAAGCAGACACATAGGCATAGGAATTCCATGAAAGCATGGGTGGAGGCTCGGCCTTGTCATTTGGTGGGAATTTTTTTTTGAATTTAACCAATACACGAGCACGATTTAGTAAATCCAAACATGTGTGTGATTTAGTAAAGCCAAACACACGCGCGATTTATAAAATCCAAATGAGTGTGCGTTGTAGTTAATATCATTTTCATCATTATCATCAACACCATCGTCATCATCATCATCATCATCACCTTCATCATAACCTTCATCATCATCACCATCACCATCCTCATCCTCATCGTCACTATGATCATTGGTCATCACTCATCCTCATCATCACCATGATCATTGGTCATCGATCATCATCACCATCCTCATCCTCAACATCACCATGATCATTGATCATCGATCATCATCACCATCCTCATCCTCATCATCACCATGATCATTGATCATCAATCATCATCACCATCCTCATCCTCATCATCACCATGATCATTGATCATCAATCATCATCACCATCCTCATCATCACCATGATCATTGATCATCGATCATCATCAACAACATCGACATGATCATCATCACCATCGTCATCATCATCATCATATTCATCATATTCATCATCATCATCACCATCAACATCATGAACATCATATACACCAGCGCCGTCGTCTTCATCATCATCATCATCATGACCATCATCATCATCAACATGATCATCATCATCACCATCAACATTGTGAACATCATCATCACCAGCGTCGTCGTCGCCATCATCATCATCATCATCATCATCAACATCGCCATCATCATCATCATCATCATCATCATCATCCTCATCATCATGATCACCTTCATCATCATCATCATCACCGTCAACATCATGAACATCATCATCACCATCGTCTTCATCATCATCATCATCATCATCAACATCATCCTCATCATCATCATCATCATCATCAACATCATCGTCCTCATCATCATCATCATCATCATCTCCATCATCATCACCATCGTCACCATCCTCATCCTCCTCATCGTCATCACCATAAACATCTTCATCATCACAAACATCATCATCATCATCATCATCATCATCATCATCACCTACATCAGCATCCTCATCCTCATCATCACCATCATCATCACCATGATCATTGATCATCGATCATCATCATCAACATTGCCATGATCATCATCATCATCATCATCTCCATATTCATCATCATCATCATCTTCATCATCAACATCAACATCATCAACATCATCATCATAATCGTCATCATCAACATCAACATCATCATCATCATGGTCATCATCCTCATCATCATCGTTGTCATCATCATCATCATCATCAGCCTCATCATCAGCATCACCTTCCTCATCATCATCATCATCATCATGAACATCATCGTCACCATTGTCATCATTGTCACCATCGTCGTCATCATGATCAACATCATCACCACCATCGTCATCATCATCATCATCATCATCATCCTCCTCCTCCTCCTCCTCCTCATCATCATCATCAACATGATCATCATCATCACCATCAACATCATGAACATCATCATCACCATCGTCGTCATCATGATCAACATCAACATCATCATCATCATCACCATCCTCATCCTCATCATCGCCATGATCATTGGTCATCGATCATCATCACCATCCTCATCCTCATCATCACCATGATCATTGGTCATCGATCATCATCACCATCCTCATCCTCATCATCACCATGATCATTGGTCATCGATCATCATTACCATCCTCATCCTCATCATCACCATGATCATTGATCATCGATCATGATCACCATCCTCATCCTCATCATCACCATCCTCATCCTCATCATCACCATGATCATTGATCATCGATCATCATCACCATCCTCATCCTCATCATTAGCATCACCTTCCTCATCATCATCATCATCATCTTGAACATCATCGTCACCATCGTCGTCATCATGATCAACATCATCATCACCATCGTCATCATTATCATCATCTTCATCCTCCTCCTCCTCCTCCTCCTCCTCATCATCATCACCATCAACATCATGAATATCATCATCACCATCGTCATCATCATCATCAACATCAACATCATCATCATCATCATCATCATCCTCGTCATCATCATCACCTTCATCATCATCATCATCACCATCCTCATCCTCATCATCACCATGATCATTGGTCATCGATCATCATCACCATGATCATTGATCATCGATCATCATCACCATCCTCATCCTCATCATCACCATGACCATTGATCATCGATCATCATCACCATCCTCATCCTCATCATCAGCATCGCCTTCCTCATCATCAGCATCATCATCGTGAACATCATCGTCACCATCGTCGTCATCATGATCAACATCATCATCACCATCATCATCATCATCATCATTTTCATCATCATTTTCATCCTCCTCCTCCTCCTCCTCCTCCTCCTCCTCATCATCAACATGATCATCATCATCACCATCAACATCATGAACATCATCATCACCATCGTCGTCATCATCATCAACATCAACATCATCATCATCATCACCATCAACATCATGAACATCATCATCACCATCGTCGTCATCATCATCAACATCAACATCATCATCATCATCATCATCATCCTCATCATCATAATCACCTTCATCATCATCATCGTCACCATCCTCATCCTCATCATCACCATGATCATTGATCATCGATCATCATCACCATCCTTATCCTCATCATCGCCATGATCATCGGTCATCGATCATCATCACCATCCTCATCCTCATCATCACCATGATCATTGATCATCAATCATCATCATCAACATCACCATGATGATGATGATGATGATGATGATCATCATCATCAAGATGATCATCAACATCACCATCAACATCATCATCACCAGTGTCATCATCATCATCATCATCATCATCCTCATCCTCATCATCCTCATCATTGTCATCATCATCATTACCTTCATCATCATCATCAACATGATCATCATCATCACCATCAACATCATGAACATCATCATCACTAGCATCGTCGTCATCATCATCATCATCGTCACCATCATCATCACCATCGTCACCATCCTCATCCTCCTCATCCTCTTCATCATCATCATCATAAACATCTTCATCATCATCATCCTCATCATCACCATCATCACCATCCTCATCCTCCTCATCATCATCCTCATTCTCATCCTCCTCCTCTTCATCATCATAAACATCTTCATCATCATCATCATCACCATCATCACCATCCTCATCCTCATCATCACCATCATCATCACCATGATCATTGATCATCGATCATCATCATCAAAACAAGCATGATCATCATGTTCATCATCATCTCCATCTTCTTCATCATCATCATCTTCATCACCATCGTCATCATCAACATCAACATCATCATCACCATCATCATCATCAACATCAACATCATCATCACCATCAACATCATCAACATCAACATCACCTTCCTCACCATCATCATCATCACCTTCATCATCATCATCATCAACACCATCAACATCATGAACATCATCATCACCATCATCATCATCATTATCATCATCATCATCATCATCACCATCATGATAATCATCATCACCATCATGATAATCATCATCGTCTTCATCACCATCAGTATGGAGGGATGGAGTAAGGGAGAAAAAGGAACATATAGGGAGGGATGCAGAGAGAATGAGGGAGGTATATTTAGAAAGAGATAGGGATATGTAGGGATTATTGGGGCTATAAAGAGAAACATTTATATGCATGAAAAGAAGGGAACACTAAAAACATTTGTTTTGTTGCTAGCCATAGAAAACATTTGGGAAGTAATGATCTTATTTGTTTCCCTAGCCATGCACCCACTCTATTAATTGCGCTTAACCATATTGCATGCGCATTATACTTAAACAAATCGCGTACGCATTTTTACTCTATATAACGCGTGTGCATTTTGGGACTGTAAAAACAGTGAATTGTTTTTGTCCGAGAGCAACTTCACTCTGTTTTTATGAATTTATCCTATTACCACGCGTTTTTTTTCAAGACCACAATCCCGCCTATGAAAATACTCACAATTTACACATTCTCCATCATTCTTTCTATTATGCAGGTGCAACATTGAGGATATATTTCATGGTTGAGGAGCACACAGGATAAGATATCAAGCTTCAATGTCATTTCATGGTGATGGTGGATATACACAATTGTACAAGAAAATCAGCTTGAGGAACAATTTATGATTTAACTTTCATTTGCTTATTATTCAAGAGAACCAAAGGTAAATTTTCCCATCCATTATTGTTTTGATGGGAAATATGAACAATTGAGAAGGAAGATTGAAGCACCTTCAAGGATCAATAGTTATAAAGCAAGTTAAAGGTTTCAAAGCTTGTAATTGATGAGCAACAAAAACAAACTATATTGACATTGATCATTGTGGTGATGGGGAATGTACGTAACCGAGGAAGAAAATCAGCAAGGAAGAAGAGACCTCAAGAAGTCATCGAAGAAGATAAAGAAAAGAAAAGAATAGACATGATGAATCGGAGGCTTTCTTTGGAAACTAATCCAAATCCAATTATAGAGGATATGGCGGTTCATCCTATTAATCTAGCACAAGAAAAAAGGAAGCATTCACTAGAGGAACCTTCAATTTCCACAATAGTTGTTGAACAAGCACCCCATGGAAGTATTCAATAAGAAAAACATAGGTGCTCATTAGGGGATGTTTCAAATCCCACATCAAGTCAAAGTGATAAGTTACCATCTCAAGACAAAGCTCATGAAGAGGCATTGTACATGGAGCCTACTATTGAAGAGGCGTTAGACATGGAGCTTACAATTAAAGAAGAAAATATTATCCGGACCATCGATGAAGATGTTGGACTTCCACCATCCAAATACCAGGAAGAGAATGAAGGACAACAAGTTGCTACTGAAATGATAAAGCGCATTTTTGATGCACTAGATGATAGAAATCCAACCCCCTTACCTCCATTAGAAAGCACACGTCGAAGAACTCTGAAGCATATACAAGTTGATGAAGGACTCCTCAATTCCATTGAAGGTATGCTATCTAAACGTAGTATTGCTTATCAAACTCAACAGATACTAAATAAATATTTTGTTTCTAAATGTGATGGAGATAAATGTAGATTATTTTTATCATTGTTAAAATCTAGGGGCATGAATATTGTTAGGAAATCATTAGGGATAAAGATGATAAATCCTTCTGGAACAAGTTCTCATATAGTTAAAATCTTAGTAGATGCCTTTGGTAAAATTGGTAAGAACACACGGTCAAAGTACCGCAATGCGGCTCATCGTGTGTTGTCACAAGCAATTGTAAATAAGAACACCAAGGTCCTTCGTTTTCTCAAGCCTACATCTAAACTAGTTAATTTGAAAGTAAAAACCCTCTGTAGGTATTCTATTAGAAGAGAACATCTTGACACAACTACCCAGATAGATTTTTGGGCCTTTATTGGTCGGTTGCCATGTCATGACATGAAGCTAGTTGATGCGGTAAAGGGACTAGTGCATAGTTTTTGGCATGATCACACAAGGCCTTCTTCAAAATGGAAGGATGTACTAAAATTGAGAAGGGGTTCAAAGGACCGTAAACCACATATTAAGCATCTTCTTGATATAACACAGATAGAACTATACGAGAAATTTAGGAATGAACATAGACAATTGAATTTGGGGCAAAGATCTTTTGAGAAATGTAAGCCCTAGTATGTTAGAATAAATACTCTTCGTAACACTTGTTGTTGTAGATACAAGGTAGAATATGAATATTACTATGAAACATTTTTGTACATTCGGCGTGTGTTGCATACTAACCATGTGCAGGATTGCTCCCTGACAATACCACTGACCTCATTAAGAGAATCCATTCATAGTATCATGTGCAATAGGCCTGAGGGGAAAACTTACTATGCAAAATCCTGTTTGGATGGAACTTGCTCCAACTATGCTGGAATGGCATTATTGAGCCAATGCATGCATGAGACTGGAGACAATTAATTTGGGAATATGGTTACATACATGAAAAGTTTCAAATATATCAGCTATGAAATAATCCCAAGGAAAGAAAGCAAAAAAATACAATTGGTGGCATCTTAGGTACATGCATTTATCTATAAATTTATGTTTGAACAGTTGCATTTCATTCCTTACTTACAAAAAAACCTGATATTGAGATCATTTTGTGTCACTAGGTACAAGTTAGTGTCTTCGTCAAGGAATTTATTGAAAAGACACGTCAATATGTTTAGCATATCCACTTGGCATGATGGAAGGATGAGAAGTTTAGAATACGCAGAGATACATTTCCTCATGGTACTATACTTTCAGTTGTTGATTTTGCCGAGAACTACACTCTACAACCTCAAAATGAGATCCAATATCAGTATTATCACTCTGAGCAGGTTTCCTTGATGGTGCATATCACATATAGGCATGGCCCAAATAGCAGTGAAGAGCAAAGAGAAATTCTAAAGGAATATCACTTCTACATAAGTGATGATAGGTGCCATGACTTCCACTATGTACATAATTGATTCATCATGTTCTATGATCATTTGAAGGGCAGGAACATACATATGGATCGACACTGGATTTGGTCTGATGGATGTGCTGGTCAGTTAAAAAATGCACGCATATTTCAATGGTTTTGTTCATTGCATAAAAACTACAAAGTTCCACATATGTGGAACCATTTTGAGACTGGGCATGGTAAAGGAAAGCATGATGGAGCCGGAGCCCTACGAAGAGAGCAATTGAAATTATCTACAATATCTACTATTTGAAATGCTCAATGTATAGTCAGGTGGTGCACGTTAGTAATGGGTGAGGAATCAACTATGCGAGTAGAATCCACAAGAAAGAGACATGTGGAGATATTTTTTTGGGAGGTGGTAGACATAGATCGTTCACATGCATGGGAATGAAAGATTGTTCCTGGGACTCGTGGCTTTCATTCGGTTCGAAGCTCTGATAAACCAGTATTTGAAATTTGGACCAAAAAGCTCGCTTGTTTTTGCTCGCCTTGTTCTCATGGTGACTGGGATGTGTGTGAATAATTGGATTGGGTTGATGTATGGGATCGCATATCACTTCCACTTGATCAGCGTGCAATTGTTGAGTTAACTCTGTTGGAAGAAGACCAATCATCTATTTCTATAGATTTTGATCATGTATCAGACCTTGTACAACCTGGTATGATGCATTTCCTTAACATTTTTTTGTAAAATTTACGTAGTCTTGAAACTCACATTAATGGCCTTGTATCACATGAAAAATATTTGATCATATACCTATAATCATACTATGCAGAACACATATATGTAGTGGTTGACTCAAAATATAGTGAATGGGGTGGTGATTACTGGTTGGCACGTTGTATAGAGGGAAAGCAAACCCTCATTATGTCCATGACTGATGATGAAAACAACCACTTCCCCATCGGGTCTATGGTTGTTAAAGGTGAATATCTTACACATGACAACAATGCAAGAAAGAAGGGTGGATATGTTTACAGGGATTACAAACTAGGTGCAAGTGTGTATCACTTTACCAACTTAATCATTGGTACAAACCTTTAGGTACGAACAATTCCTAGTGGGAATTCATCGAAGGTACGCTACTTCTTATTGGATACAGAGGACGAGATACTAATGGAGACCATCATTATAAGAGATGATATGGAGGGCTTGGTTGTATGATAATAGGTGGGATCTAGCATGATGAGGTATGTATCATAATTGTAATTTTCCCATGTATTTTTCTTATGAATATGTCAATTTTGTGTTCTTGTATGCTACTTCTTACCGGATACATAGCACGAGAGACTAATGGAGACCATCATTATAAGAGATGATCCGGAGGCCTTAGTTGTATGATATTAAGTGGGATCTAGCATGATGAGGTATGTATCATAATTTTGATTTTCCCATGTATGTTTCTTATGAATATGTCAATTTTGTGTTCTTGTACGCTACTTCTTACCAGATACATAACACGAGAGACTAATGGAGACCATCATTATAAGAGATGATCCAGAGGCCTTGGCTGTATGATATTAGGTGGGATCTAGAATAATGAGCTATGTATCATAATTTTAATTTTCCCATGTATGTTTCTTATGAATATGTCAATTTTTTGTTCTTGATATGCGAAATTTTCCATAATGTTGTTTATAAATATGCCAAAAATTCTCTTGTATGTCAAGTTAATGAACATGCCAAATTTTACGTATGATCAATAAACCATATATATAAATCATATGAACATTTCAAGATCTCATTCACATGATATACATAACATTAGAATACATACATGTACCTCTGTAGGTCATACCTATCAAAGTTGTTTGTAGGCTCTCTTAGAGGACTAAAATCCTAATTTTTCAAGTAGGTAATATTGTCAATGTTTTTAGCCGATATATATAACTAGGGTGATGGAAACAAGATGCCGAAATGATAAACTTATGTTTTAAGGCTTGTATAATTTTCTTCTTCACAGCTCACCTCTTATACCCGCATGTCCATTGCCAAAGGGGTAGTGCATAGTAGTGTTGGAATTTCATCTCATTTTTTTTATGTAAAAGTTTAATTTCTACTTAAAAGATAATAAAAGATAATAAGAGGTTTGGGCCAAAGCTGGACAATGCATTTCATGCCAATGAAGGCCAAACTTGGAAAACCCTATCCCTAACTAGGGGTTATTGTTTAACATGCATGGCCCATAACCATAACCCTACGTAGGAAACCCTAATCCTAACCCTAATCTTATCTTACTGTCACAACTCAATTGAGAATCAATCTAATGTCCAACTCAAAATTTTCAAATCCAGTGGAATTATGCTTCAAATCATGTTGATTCATGAAGTTGACTTTACTATGCATGTACTGAGATCATTAAAACCTTTAAATATAATAGTTTTTTCATGCACGGTTTCCATTCTATGCCCCAGGTAGGGATTCAACAGGTGTTCCTCAAAGCCTGTAGGAGGTGGGATTCAATGTGCCATAGAATCATGACCGTGGGTCGGATCGATGAACCGTTGACTCCATTGGATTCAGGACATCGGAATAGTGCTAGGGTGGTCCTGTAATCTGGTTCCATGGAGAAGATACCATTATTTTGGTCAATTTTGGAAACTAGGGTTTTGCTCAGTAAGTGAATGTGAAATTTTTGCACATGGGGTTCAAATTCGCATATTTCTCGACCGTGAAGGTGTGGCTAGAATTCTCACATAGCAGGTGCCTAAACACGCCTGTACGACCCACTGGAAGCCCTTTTTTATGCACGGTTTCCATTCTATGCCCCTGGTAGGGATTCAACAGGTGTTCCTGAAAGCCTGTAGGAGGTGGGATTCAACATGCCACAGAATCATGACCATTACTCAGATCGACAAATTGTCGTCTCCATTGGATTCAAGACATTGGGATAGTACTAGGGTGGCCCTCTAATCTAGTTCCATGGAGAAGAGACCATTATTTTTGTCAATTTTGGAAACTAGGGTTTTGCTCAATAAGTGAATGTGAAATTTTTGCACATGAGGGTCAAATTCGCATATTGCTCGACCGTGAAGGTGTGGCTAGCGTCCCCACATAATAGGTTCCTAAAAACGCTTGTACGACCCACTGGAAGCCCTTTTTTATGCATGGTTTCCATTCTATGCCCCGGGTAGGGATTCAACAGGTGTCCTTGAAAGCCCGTAGGAGGTGGGATTCAACGTGCCACAAAATCATGACCATTACTCAGATCGACGAACCATCGGCTCCGTTGGATTAAAATCATTGGGATAGTGCTAAGGTGGCCCTATAATTTGGTTCCATGGAGAAGAGACCATTATTTTGGTCAATTTTGGAAACTAGGTTTTTGCTCAGAAAGTGAATGTGAAATTTTTGCACATGGGGGTCAAATTCGCATATTGGTCGACCGTGAAGGTGTGGCTAGCATTCCCACATAACAGGTGCCTAAACACACTTATATGACCCACCGGAATCCATTTTTGATGCACACTTTCCATTCTATGCCCTAGGTAGGGATTCAACAGGTGTCCCTAAAAGCCTATAGGAGGTGGGATTCAATGTGCCACAGAATCATGACCGTTGCTTGGATCGATGAACCGTTGGCTCTGTTGGATTCAAGACATCGGGATAGTGCTATGGTGGCCCTCTAATCTAGTTCCATGGAGAAGAGACCATTATTTTGGTCAATTTTGGAAACTAGGGTTTTGCTTAGTAAGTGAATGTGAAATTTTTGCACATGGGGATCAAATTTCCATATTGCTCGACCGTGACGGTGTGGCTAGTGTTCCCGCATAACACATGCCTAAACACACTTGCATGACCCATTGAAAGCCATTTTTTTTCACGGTTTCCATTCTATGCCCTGGGTAGGGATTCAAAAGGTGTCCCTGAAAGCCTGTAGGAGGTGGGATTCAACATGCAACAGAATCATGACCATTTCTTGAATCAACAAACCGTCGGCTCCGTTGGATTCATGACATCGATATAGTGCTAGGGTGTCCCTCTAATCTGGTTCCATGGAGAAGAGACCATTATTTTGGTCAATTTTGGAAACTAGGGTTTTTTTGAGTAAGTGAATGTGAAATTTTTGCACATAGGGATCAAATTTTCATATTACTCGACCGTGAAGGTGTGGCTAGCGTTCCCAGATAATACATGCCTAAACAAGCTTGCAAGAACCACCAAAAGTCCTTTTTGATGCACGGTTTCCATTATATGCCCCGGGTAGGGATTCAATAGGTGTCCCTGAAAGTCTGGAGGAGGTGGGATTCAACGTGCCATAGAATCATGACCATTGGTTGGATCGACAAACCGTCAGCTCCGTTGGATTTCAGACATCGAGATAGTGCTAGGTTTCCCTCTAATATACTTCCATGGAGAAGAGACCATTATTTTGGTCAATTTTGGAAACTAGGGTTTTGTTCAGTAAGTGAATGTCCAATTTCTACACATATGGGTTGGCTTTGCAAATTCCTTGACCGTGAACATGTGGCTAGCGTTCCCACACTGAACTTGCCTAAACACACTTGCACGACCCACTGAAAGCCCTTTTTGATGCACATTTTCCACTCTATGTCCCGGTTAGGGATTCAACGAGTGTCTTTAAAAGCCCGTGGGAGGTGGGAATCAACGTTCCATAGATTGATGACCGTTGCTCGGATCAATGAACCGTCAGCTCTGTTGGATTTAGTACATCACGATAGTGCTAGAGTGGCCATCTAATCTAGGTCCATGGACAAGGGATCATTTTTTTTGTCAATTTTGGAAACTAGGGTTTTTCTCAGTAAGTGAATGTGAAATTTTTGCACATAGAGGTCATCTTAAAGGCAATTGTAGATCTTCCCCTCATATAAGAGATGTGAGCATTTGTACGATGAAATGCAGGAGGAGACAATGCCATTACATTAGTAACCATGTAATGGAACATGTTTATGTTTATAAACAAGTGGCCATTCTATTACCCCATTATTACAAAATATATATATCTTCACGCTACGAATGCTTCGAAAATGCCATGTACATTAATCACATATAACTTTCATCTGTTTCAAAGTTGTTACTCGAGGCCATTCATCAAATGCCACATAAATTAACAATATGATAAAATAATGTGCAGGATATATTCATAACCATTATTTTGAATCAACCTTATAATACTCGGATACTTTTAGGTTTGATGTGTATCCCATGTATTCATTAGATGAAAGACATCATGCCAATTTTTTATTTATTTATGTAGGCCACACTGGTGCATCATTTAAGTGTGTCAACTTCGTGCATCCTTTAAACGTTTGTTAGGTTGTTATGTGGGTAAGGTACTTTTGTATTCCACCAAGTTGGATCAGTTGCTTAGCTGTGCTGGGTGCTTAAATGTGTATTAGACCTATGTTCCATGTTTTTGAATACAATTTGACATTGTTAATATAACATTGTATATGCAATTGGATCATGGTAAAAAACAATTAAAATGTACATTTTTGTCATTACGTAATTTATTGTAATTGTGCATTGTTCTCAAATTTATAACTGATATATCCATACAATCGTAAAATATATAAAAAATTGGGAACATTACACATAGAAACATTCTTCGCCACACATGTATAATCACACTTAAAAGACTGCACCATGAATATCTCAAGAGCCTTGATATGAAATATTTTTTATACCATGAAAGTTATAATACAAAAATAGAAGGCCTATCTATGGACTGTCAATGTACATGTATCAAAAACATATTTGATGTACATGTGCAAATAAAAGTACATCTGTCCTGGATCATGCCCCTATACTCTAACTCTAGATTGTACATAAATATACATCTTTTTCCTGGACTAACATATAAAAATTCTAACTTTCTCTTGTTTTTCCTGGACCCTGATGCTCTTCGGCTCTGTCTACGACCACTGTGCATCTCTAGCGACTACAAATCAATGATAATATTTCTTGATCAGGTAACTGAACTAGTACTATCCATCAATAACAAAGTTTGAAAATTTAAAATATGACTCAATTGTAAATAAAACAAAGACTCGCTACATCCATTGGGGGTATAGGTGCTTGTAGTGTCGAGGGTGTAGGTGCCTCTGATGTCATCCACCTTGCAGTGAGCCTCTCTGCTATGCTTCTCTGCAAATAAAACAAAATATGTCAATTATCTCAAGAATTATCAACATGTACATGAATGAGAAAGTAAAAAATGAACATCTCACTGAAAAAACCATTTCTAGGGGATGATGCTGGTACTCTTCAGTAGTAAGAGGAGCCATAGGTTGAACATCAAGCTCAGTTGCATGCACTAAAGGACCAGGGTGTGGCTACATTCACCAAATGATTAAATAGTTAGACATCGTGCATGTCCAGAAACAATACAAATGAAATGTACCATTACAAATATTCAAGTAGATGTACCTCACTATCACTTATCCCTATTGTAGATGCGGCATTGACAGCGGCATCAACAATCCCACTAAGGTCTGGCACAAATGACTCTACATCTTGATGCTGTAAACATGCAAAATAAACATTAAGAAAAACCACTTGTGAAGTAAATACATAGCTAACCAACAACTTCCATTGGAAGTGTGTACATTACCGTGGTATGAGTAGGTTGATCCTCATGCACACCCACTCTGTTCAAGGAAGAGGGACCTCGTTTGGTGTAAGCAACCCCCTTATCTATGTTTGGACTACAGGGAGATCCAAACCAAAGAGGCGTTGCAAGGATCTGTGATGATGTCTACATTCATAAATTTTTACCATAGTTAGACATGGATTTGAATGGATGGAATAATATGTGCTGAAAAAATAACATGTTGTAATATACTTACCTCTTCCTGGGACATATCTCCGCCATGGGAGTGACTGCTTCCATCAATTTCTTTCCCCTCTTTAGACGCCTCTAGCATCTGCAAGTTTAAAAATTATATTTACATTAGCGATCTATAAAGGATTGTACAGTAAGAAATTTAAATAATTCAAACAAGATTCAATCATAACCCATGTACTTCCATTCTTCAAGTAGTCGTAAATTCCACCTTGGACTATGTCATTGATATCAATGTCTCCAACATCATGTTCTAAGTGGGGTTCCCGCAACTTCAAAAATTGTAAATATTAGACATTTTAATAAATTAGACAAGACTAACACATGCATTAACAAAATTATATGTAATAACAAAATGACAAGTGTTTAAATATTACCTCAATTGTGGTTCTTTGGGCCTCAGGTACAACCACACCGGGTGTAGTACCACCCCCGTGAGAGGCACCAATATCCTGCAAGAATAAATATTGCATATATATTACGAATCTTTTAATATGTTAGATATAGTATGGAACAATTAAAAATTTAACAATAACAGAGTTTTAAAACAATGTCCGTACCTGACCACCAGTCATCGTAGTGGTACCATGTCTTGGTCCAGGACCATAACAGGGTCCGCCACATGATGTGCAGACATGTGGCTCACTCTGAGGCACATGGGATGTCAGTCTATCCCCACAAACAGATGTCCCTCCACCACCAGAAGCTGGTGGTTGTACACTAGCAGAGGAAGAGGGTGCTCTCTTGTCAATAGTGGTCGTGTGTCGAGATACCATCTCAGCTAGAGTAAAAAATGCATTTTGTGTCTGGGAAACCATGTCATGTGTAGGAGGGATGTCTTCCCTTGATAGTTGGGCAAGGGGTACAGGTATTTGTGGATTGGAATATCTATGCCTAGTATGGGGTCGGTGTTGGGGCATCCCCCTACCAACTCCTTAGAAGCCTAACATGTGAAAATATTTGACATGTTTCCCCATCACAAACTCTACATACAATTTTTGGAGGAAGTACATCGGTACTTCCCTATTGCTGTGAGGGGGAATGTCAAAAACCATGTGCCACCTATCCATCCAATTGTCTCTAATGGGTGGAAAAGTGAACCACTTAATAGAAATATGTGGCCTGCTGATTTCTGGAATGTCATTCCTCCCAGGAAGTCTAAACAATGAATAGATGGTTTGTTTTGTTATTTTCAGCTTTTTTACCTCGTTGTAACTCAACTGTTCAGCATATTGTTTCCTTTTCCTCTCCATGTAAGATGCGATGCTATACAAATCATCATTCGATCTTGTGATCGTACCAACAATAGACAACAATGAATCTGACAAGGAGCGACGGAGCTCATCTCCACCCCTCCAAGTCGAACCAATATCTCTCAAATGGAGAATAAACCTCAGTATCTCCGCATTGTTATGATCCATAGTATCCACTGCAATCATAAATACAAATAAAATATCATTAGAAATATAAACACATGATATAATGACATATCTAAGAACTGAAAACTGTATAACTAATGACATATAAACTAAATCTATCATGTAAATTTAAAAATTGATCTTGAATTTTACAGTAAAGAATAAACATTTAACATATTTTCATTTCATATTTATGTCCTAAATTCAAGTATTAATTCCAATTTTTAAGTACATGCATGTGTACATAAAGTGTCTTGAGTGCATATGTTGATTGCGAAGCTCCTCTAGATTATTTTAAGGCTTGGATTATGAAGTTTCATCGAAATTGTGAGGTGCTGATTATTTCTTTTGTAGGACCAGCTCCCAAATTGTGGGTAGAGGCAACAACTAGACCCTAGAATAGGCAGCATAATGTGTTGTTGATGAATACAATCCTAGTATAGGCAACGATTTTGTTAGATATGTAATTATTTGTTGTAGTGTGATGTTTTTTGGACTCCAAAGGCTATTTAGCATAACTTTATGGATTTTATGGTTGCAAGGGTTCCACTGGATTAAATATCATGTATGATCTAGTATGTGATTGGCATGTTTAATCAAATACATCAACCTACCTATGTATCTTCACGTTCATAGATTCTATTGTTGAACTTTGTTGTCTTGACCTTAACCAAAAAGCACCCTTCGTTCAAGACGAAATATTTGTTAAAAGCATGGGAATCTTCTATACCTTATTTTGACACTTGGATTTGGAAGTTTCATCAAAACTATAAGGTGTTTATTGATGTTCTTGGAAGAGAAACTTCAAGAAGTTTCATCAAAATTATAAGGTGTTTATTTGTGGATTTTGGTATGGATTCACAAGGATCCTTGTGAATATGCATATGGAAATAGTGAAATTCATTTGTTTTTTGAGTTAATTGGGGTTTTGGTTTCCATTGGGCATGGGAATTTTGGGTATGAATTTTGTTAAATAATCAAAATTATTTAATTTTTATCATTAAATTGGGGGATTGGTTTCAATTGGCCAATTACATTGGGGTTCTTGTTTCCATTGGCCAATTCCATTGGGTTTTTGTTTCAATTGGGCAATTCCATTGGGTTTTTGTTTCAATTGGGCAATTCCGTTGGGTTTTTGTTTCAATTGACCAATTCCATTGGGTTTTTGTTTCAATTGGCCATAATTTAATTTAATATGGTTTAATTTTTCAATCTAGGGAAAATAAATTGATGAAGAAAGAGAAAAAAACATGAAAATAAATGAGGAAAATACCTCACAAAGGGGAGGTTTTTCCAAAGGTGGAGATGGAGGGCTTTGGCACACCCAAAATCATGTTTTCCCAGTCGATATTTTCTCCTCTTTGGTCCAATAGCCGCGCAGTGAGGAGAAAATGACGGCCTCGGCCAATTTTTTAAAAACAAAATAGGCTTTTCAAATCGTGCCTCCATTTTAGTGAATGAAATCATGCACGCGATTTTGTTCACTAAAACGGAGGCACGATTTGTCTTACTATCCTAGCTGGCATGCCTATTGCCAGCCTTGGGACTAGGCTTGGCAGGTTCAGGATTTCTTGGGATGATTTCCTTTTTTTGGATTAAGAGTGATTGACTTCACTCCACCATTGTATCTAAAAGGTCCCTCAACTTCTTCCAAACACCCGAGAGAGATCCTTAGCTTGTAGGTAGTTGGATGACATTCCTAAGAAAAGTGCCAAATTGTGTATGATTGTCATAGTTTATAAATTATGATATTTGTGTATGCATATATTAGTGTTGTTGAGTTGTTTATATGCATGATTTATTGGAGGAGGGTTTGAATGCATTTATAGTAAAAAAAATCAAATAAAATTGAATAGGTATTTTTTATAATTCACAACTATATATATATATATATATGTTTCCACTGTAAAATTCATGAAATAAATGTGAATGGAATGTAAATTTGAATTTTGTATCAAAGAGAGGAGTTTATGTAGAAATTTTAGTGCCCATGGTCTCAACAATGTAAAGAGGCTACTTGGCTCATGACAATGTGGTATCAAAACCAAGGTTACAACATTCGATCAATTTATGGGACAAATAATTCAAATTATCTCTAAACACTGAATATAATATGAAAATTGTTCACCAAATGTTTGGAAAAATATCTATGAGGAGTAAAATTGGAAAAAGTTTTATATGAGCGAGAGTTTAGAAATTGGAGGTTGTAGTTAAAGGGTCCATGTATTCAATGACTCGATTATCCTTCTATTAGAATTATTGATACAATTTTAATTTGTCTAAGTTAGTAATTGGATGCTGAAGAGCAAGGCATTGAGTTCACCATGAGTTCACACACTAAGTGTTTGATAGAATACCAATAATAAAATTTGAGCCTATTTGGAAAATTAGTGGCTTCAAAGAAGCAAGATTGGAAGATTATTTATTTTTGGTTAAGCGTAGATTTGTGGTTAAGTAAATTATAAATTTTAGAATATTGTGAGAAGGTTCAATGAAAAATGGGGGAATTAATGTTGTAGATAATATGTTTGATAAAAATTGATGTAAAATATGTATGTATATAATTCCATAATGAAGATAAATTTTTTCTTTAAAATACCCAGGTCTTATGTGTGTGTGTGTGTGTGTGTGTTTCTAATGCCATAATGAAGATAAAATTTGGTTTGAAATACCTAGGTCTTGTTTTCCAATCAAACATAACATCTTGCATGGGATATTTTAACACCTTGGGTTGTTTTCCGAGTTTAAAATGTATTTATGTAAATGTTAATGAGTTCCTAGGTGATGCGAGTGACCTCGACTACTCACTTTTCATATTCACACAACTATGATACCAACTGATGAAAACATGGTAGTGTCGGTTTGAGTGGTCAAATGATTACAAAGCAAGTGCATGATACCATAATTTTAACACACACACAAGGAACAACCCACAATAAATGCTAAGGTTATGGATTTTATTAATATTAGGAACAAAAAATTACATAGACAAGTACGCTCATAGTCGACGCTCTGCTGGTCATTTAAAGCGACTGTTACATACAATATTCATAGTTAAAATATAGATTTCAAGAGCCACAAAAATAGAAACCACTAGAACCTGTTCTTTATCTATAAATATCTTATTTATAGCCTTCCTGGTTTGGTCAAACCTTCTTCTAGAAGTTCCTTAATAATTTTGGTATGATTCAGCTACCACCATAGCTACTCATTTAATTATGTAACTAACCCTACTACGACATTGTTATAAATAAACTCATTAGTTGTCAATCAATCCATTGTCAATCAACTACCTTGTCTACCCTGACTTTTTTATATCCCACTTTCTCTCTTCATCGGTATAACTCTCCAACCATATCTCTTTGACACTACCTTGTTTGTCCACATCTTCAAACTTTCCTTCACTTCGACTGATTCCACTTTCAATCAGCCTCTTGACTTCCTTGTCTTTGATTGTACTTATCGTGGGTCGAGATACCCCTACATCGTCATCCCCATGTTGAAATCCACCTGACAGCTCCGTAAGTTCATTGAACTCATTAACTGAAATCTAGGTGGCCTCTTCAATTCCTTTTCCTTGACATCGAACTAAATATTCTCTCCTCTTAGTCTGTCACATTCATCAGATGAATTGTTCCTCGATAATATAAGGCTATATGTTCTTCTTGTTTACTCGGGATATGATCCTGCTAATTGATAGTTGGTTCTCCTATGCTATTTGATCCTTTCTCATACTTATACAAATATGCGACATTGAATGTCGAAGAAATGTTCAACTCCTCTGGTAGCCCTAGCACATAAGCATTATCAGAGATTTTCTTAAGAATCCTACAAAGAGTGATTTTCTTCAACATCAAATTATTGTATTTTCCTATGGGGAACCTTTCCTTCTTGAGGTGTGTATAAATCAAATCACCTTCTAAAAATTGTTGCACTCATCTATGCTTGTGTCCTCCCATATTGTATGTTTCATTACTCTTTTCTAGTCATGTCCTTACCTGGTCATGCACATCCTTCATGTTATCTGTAAATGATTCAGTGTATGCACTCTTATGCATTTTCATCAGCAACACTGCCAAATTGACTACTCCATGTGGGATTATCCCTTTCACAACTTGGAATGGGATCATTCTTTTCGACTGATTCATTGAGTTTCTATATGCAAACTCTACTTGTGCCAACACATCTTCCCATTGTTTATATTGTTCATATGTCAAACATCTCAATAAATTTCCCAAACTTCTATTTACAACTTTTATTTGTCTGTCAACTTGTGAATGATATACAGAGCTAAAATGCAACTTGAAGTCTAGTTACTTACACAAGGTCCTCCATAAATGACCCATAAACTTGGTATCTCTATCCAAAGTAATACTCTCCACAAACTCTTGCAGTCTTAGAACTTATTTCAAAATAGAACAAATATATTTGTATAAATTTATCAAATCCACAGGATAATCAAGTTGGATTGAACCTCTCAATGAAAGAATAATGAATGAGGAAGAATTTCAGTGCAAGAATTATTGAACAATAATGTGGAAATTATTCAGACAAAAAGGAAAATTTTGATAGCATAAAAAGACTCAATATTCATTGACATGTATGTGATACATCCATGTTACAATAGAGAGAATTTGAATCCTCTAGGAGTGATTTGAATTCCATGAATTGGAATGACTCCATAGATCACTAACTATGGAAAAATCACCACTAGAGACTCACTAGTGCAACTCCAGACAACTGAAACACCTCACAATTAGTTAACTGACCAATGTGGGTGAGAATAGGTTCCCATTCTCCTTATGTTATGCAAAGGTGGTGCTAAAATAACTAGAGATGAACTTACTATGGCCCATCGAAGCATAACTGAGCATAGACTAGGGTTAACTAATTGTGGCACTCCCATGAGTTAGTGTGGGTTCCTAAAATATAGGGACTAGCCTATGGAGATATGAAAATCATGCATAAGGGTGATTCAAGTGGTAGGTGGGTCACAGATAACTTCTCCATGGTACTAATGTAGTGGAAACACATTCTTAATCTAGGAAACTAGATTTTAGACTATGGTGGACAAGGGAGGATTAAAATAATCCTAACATCCAGAATTGGACAACATGGACCTTGGAAACTGAGACCAAAGGGCACCCATACAATCTAATGTGAAAAAAAATAACTTCTTAATAAATAAAGGAAATGGGGAAAACCTCATGGGGAACCCACCCCCTCAAAATGAAAAGTGAACCAGGAACAAAAGTAAATCAAACCTTCACTCCAAGAAGAGAATTGAGACAAAAAAGTATATTTTTATTGAATATTTTTTGAATATGTCTACAACCTGATCCGATGTAGTGTAGTAATGTAGAGTGATATCCTTACTATGCACTAGTTCCCAGATGTAGTGCATATGGACTTCAATGTGTTTAGTTTGCTGCTTCTATATTGGATCATTGGAAATTTTAATTTCACTTTGATTATCAAAACCAATTTCCATTGAAGGAGAAGTTTGAATTCCAAAATATTTCATAATCCCATGTAGCCAAATTACCTAAATATTTGCATTCACAACCCCTCGATACTTTGATTCAGCAGAAGAGAGAGAAAGAGCTTCTTGCTCCTTATTTGACCAGCAGATTGGTTTCGATCCAAACATGAACAGAGATTCTGAAGTAGATTTCTTTCCAGTACTGTCTCCAACCCAATCTGAGTAAGTAAAACCAACCAAATCTAGCTGAGCACCAACATAATAGTGGATCCCAAACTCTCTAGTACAATGCACATAATGCAATATGGGATTTGCTTCCTTCTAATGCAACTCATGTGGCTTCTACATGAACCTAGAAATAACACTCAGGGCATATGAGAAGTATGGTATGAATGAGTGAGGTGCAATACACTACCAATCAGTTGTCGGTAGAGAGTTCTATCAACCATAGGTGTAGAACCACCTTCTTCCAAATAATAAGGGGAATATTTTTTCTTTTTAATTAGACATATGGAATCTCTTGAGAAAATATCCTATGTATCCAGATTGATTAATCATGATCCCTTAAACTTTTTTATTCACTTCAAGGATAATAAAATACTTAGTATCCCTAGATCTTTCATGGAGAATTCATTTCTCAAGGATGACTTTATGTCCCTCAATCTAGCAGTTGAACTACAAGTAATGAGGAAGTGATCCTTATAAAAAACAATCAATAGTAAGAAAACTCCCTTCTGCTGCATGTAGACATTGCATTCACACTAGCACCTTTCAAACTTCTGTGATTGTAAGAAGGAATCCATATTGGCATACCATCCCATTGGGGATTACTTGAGCCCATACAGATAGTTCCTTAGTTTGCAAAACAAGGAGGAATATTCAGTGTACCCCTTAGGCCATGGATGAAGGCCCTCTTCACATCCATGTGATGTACCTTCCATTTCTTTGAAGTTACAATAGCCAAAACCAACCTTATGGAATCTGTTTTTGAAATAAAGGAGAATATTTCATTGTAGTCAAGCCCATGAACTTGTGAATACCCCTTTGCAACTAACTAAGCCTTGTACTTGGTAGTAGATCCATCTGCTACTTGTTTGGTTTTGTAGATCCGTTTTCACTGGACAAGATTTCTCCCTGGAGGTAAGGAGACAAGCTCCTAGGTATTTTTCTTCTATAGCAAATCATATTCATCATCCATGGGTTAATTCCACCTTGGATCATAGAAATCCTCTTTGCAGGACCGTGAATCAGAACCAAGCATCATGTAGCACCTCTGTAGGAGAATTGAATCTATATGACAGAGCATAAGGTTCTCATACTGAAATTGAGATCTGGTTCTCCTTTTGTCATATCGTATCCCCAACATTCTTCCCAACATCTTCAATGAGTTTTTAAGCCCACTTAGTCCTTGGATTGGGAGCAGAAGATAGATTTGGATTTCGATCTGCTTGATCTTCATTCTCAAAATCAAGATCTAGTTCCTCTTGGTCCTCTTCTTTGGATTCTGAATATGAAACATCAGTAGAAACATCATCATGTGAAAATGGCATACTTTGAGCATTTATACCTTCCTATTTAGTTGGTCGTATATCATGCAATGGATCTTCATTGAATTGGACACACCACTATATAAAGCATCTTTTGGTTGCAATCTCGACCAGTTTGTAAGATTTTAAATCATCTACATATCCCAGTAGAATGAATTCACTACTTTAATGCTGGAAGAATTTCCTTTTTTTAGATGGAATTTTGATCCATGATTTCGAGCCAAAAACCCACATATATGAGACATGGACGTATGTTCCATTAGTTATTCAAATGGAGTAACCCCAACCACTCACTTGTGAGGTACTTTGTTCTTTATGTACGAAGCACAATTCACTAATTCAACCCACAAATATGGCAGAAGATTTCTTGCTTCAAGAAGGAGAGTAGCCATCTCTTACAAAGATCAGTGCTTCCTCTTAGCTGCACCATTCTATTGTGTTGTATATGGGGATGAACGTTGAATCCAAATACCTTCTAAATCACACAAATATTGAAATTATCTTTTGATGTACTCACATCCATTTTCTGATATGAGTGCTTTGATATTCTACCCAAGAGTGTTCTCAAATAAGGCTTTGAAAAATTTGAAGGTTTAAAACACTTCATACTTCTTCTTAATAAAGTATATACAACAATACCTAGAGTAGTCATCAATGAAGGTAAGAAAGTATTTGGATCCATTCATGGATGTTGTAGGCGTTGGACTAGAGACATCACTATGAACCAATTCAAATGAAGAGGCAAATCTTATTTCCTTCCCAACTTCATACCTTTGCTCTAGGAGCTTACCTACCAAGCAACCATTGTAGACACCTTGAGAGGATTTGATGAGAGGAAATCCCTCAACCATATCTTCACTGTGCAGCTGCTAGAGATATTTGAAATTCATATGGTGAAATGTCTCATGCCAAATTCTTCTTGTTTAATTATCATGAGTCAATATAGCACTTTTGTATGAGTGGGGAAGAAAATGTGAGAATTCATATTCCTTTAAGCCATGATTTTCAACCCCTTTCTCTACCAGGTTCCAAGTGGATATTTTTTAGATCTTCACCGAGTCACGATAAAATATGACTCACTTTGGTGAGCTTGTATGGGTCATATGATATACATACAACAAATTTGTTGCAATATAAGACACATAAAGGACATTTTTTAACACTCAATGCTCAAGTTGAAGTTAACCCTTCCCAAAAACTAGGATTTAAGAGTCACCTCCCATGTGTATTCTAGGACCACCAAAGAGATCCAGAGAAGAGAATGGTTCCTTGGAGGAAACCATGTGGTTGGAGGATCCATGATCAATGAGAAAAGCTTATGAGTGAGAGAAACATGCCTTCAATGCATGCAATCTCTCATGATCTTCAGTCTTATTTTCAGGAACAAGCTTCCTTATGCCTTTAAGGAGGGGAATATTATGTTGTTCAAGGATTCTTGACATTTCATCGATGGCTTTATTCATACATAGGTTCTCTGGATGATTCCATCTCTTGCAATATAGATACTTGGCCTTTCCAAACTTTTTTTCTTGTCCTTCCTAGAACCAAAGGCTCCATCTGAAGGATTTTTCTTCTCCTTCGGTTTGGTTTCAGTTTTCTTTTTGTCTTTCCCCTTCTATATTCCTTTATCTTACACATTCTTGGTCTCCCCAGCTAAGAGATCTTGATTCTTGGAATAATTGATGTCTCCCATCTCGATCAACTTGTCTTTTTATTGAATGAGGGATTCAATGAATCCATCAAGAGAGGGCATTCTCTAGTTTGGAGTTGTCAGTTTATCAGAGTGGAAGGTTGACACACATGCTGAAAAATTAGGGCCAATATTTCTCAGAATCAAGACCACCACTTGCACATCCTTCTTGTCAATTCCACGTGGATTACACTATAAGACCAAAGACTTTAATTTGAAAAAGAACTTTTGGATGGTTTCAAAACTATTGGGTTGAAGAGAAATCAACTCATTCTCCAAAATGTGACCTCTTAGCTCATAATGTTTGCAAAACAACAATTCAAGCTTCTGTCATACTTCCGTTAATGTTTTTAGTCCATTAAGGGGGAAGAGAAACTCCCTTGATATTTGAATACACATGAAACTAAAGGCTTCATCCAATTTGTTTAAGTACTTATATTTCTCTAAAGGATGTTTGGGTTTGACCTTCTTTCCCATTATGAACCTATACATACCTTTGTTTTGCAACACAATTTCCATATCTCCCCTCCAATACAAGTAATTGAAGGCTGTGAGAATTCTCAATGTCAAGGATGTTGAATTCTCCATTTTAAAGCTTCACTTGTTCTAGATTCTTCAAACAACTTGTAGAAAATTTATATGTTCAAAGGTAAACCAATTCAATCACACTCTACTTCGACATGTGCACATTATCAAGGTGATTCACACTTGGGTATACTTCTCTAGATAAATCCATAGGGAGCAAGGAAAAGATACCGGGATTTATGTGGAACCCAGTTGCTTATGGTGCATTAATGATTTTTTTGTGGATTGAAATTTTCCTGAACCATTCTGATAACATGTAAAATTATTAAATCCATAATATCATCAAGCTCAATTGAACCTCTCACTGAAATAAGAATGAATGATGAATAATTTCAGTGAAAGAATTGTCAAACAATAATGGTGAAATTATTCAGGCAAGAGGAAAAAAATTGATAGCATAATAATAACTCAATAATCATTGACCTATATGTGATACATCCATGATACAATAGAGAGAATTTGAATCCTCTAGGAGTGATTCTATTTCCATGACTTGGACTGACTCCATAGATCACTGTCTATGGAAAAATCAACAATGGAGACTCACTAGTGCAACTCCAGACAAATGAAACACCTTACAATAAGTTAACTGATCAAGGTAGGTGAAAATAGGTTCCCATTGTACTTAAATCATTGAAAATCATTTCTATACTAATTGAATATGAACTTACTATGGCCCATCAGAGCATAACTGAACATAGACTAGGGTGAACTGATGGTGCTATTCCCATGACTTAGTGTGGGTTCCTAAAATATAGGGATTAGACTTGAGCTCCTAAACTCATGCATGAGGGCACATCAATTGGTATGTGGGACCAAGATAACTTATCCATGGACAAGGGAAAATTATAATAATCCTAATAATTTATGGAATCACTCATCTTTTGACACATAATGAAATGTGTCATTTTTGAAAATCCATTGAATACCACCAATATGGATTCATTGTCATATTTATTCTTCGAAAATACAAACAAAAAATTCCATACTAAGTTGATCCCATGGAAATTTCGGTACAGGTAATGGTGTATACAACCCCGCAATCTGAATTCTTCCCTCAACATGCTGACATTTCCTACGCTGTCTAACCCACTTATGCACATTTGTTGGAATTCCTGGGCAATAATATATTTCCTTAATGAGTGATATATTATTTCCAACATAAAAATGTCCTTCAAATCCTCCACTATGCAATTCCCTGATCGAATTCTCCTCCATTGATCCTCTGGGAATGTATAATTGATGTCCTTTAAATAAATATCCCTCTTGGATGAAATCATCCAAGTACGATGTTCTGTCGACAACACATGGCTCTGTCTACACCTTCCATGAATCCTTAAAGTATTTTTTAGTTTCATATTATATCTTCACCAACTCTAATCCCTTTGTATGAACAACAGATGTGTCTAGCAGTAGCACCCTTTGAATTAATGCGTCGACACTTTGTTCCACTTTCCCAGCTTATGCTTGATCACAAAAGTATAACTCTATAAGAATTCCACCCATTTCATATGTCTTTTGTTCAAATTGTCAATATGAGTGTTCAAATTCCTCATATCTTAGTGGTCAGTATATAGCATGAACTCCTTTGGAGATAGATAGTGCCTCCATTTCTTCAATGCTTGAACAATGGAATAAAAATTATGGTCATATACCAAATATTTCCTTTTCTCTTCATCCAATTCTTCACTAAAAAATTGATTGGTCGATCCTCCTAAATAAACACTACTCCAATCACCACTCCTCTCTCATTGTAGTTGAATTGAAATACTATTTTGAAGCCATGAGAGCTAACACTGGTCTCTCCGTCACCTTCTACTTCAATATCTCAAAATATCATGGACCGACTTCTGTCTAATTGAATTAATATTTCTTCATGCACGTCGTCAATGGTGCACATATTCCACTAAAATATTTTATGAACTTCCTATAGAAATTGGCAAGTCCATGTAAAATTCTAAGTTTTCTTGCATTAGTCGACTATGATTATCCTAGTATGAATTTGACCTTGTATGGGTCCATTAACAACCGCTATTGATATATCAAAACTCACATGTAGGTTAACTATTCCTTCATTAAAGAGAACTTCTTCATATTTACCAACATCTTTTCCTCCTGCAATCATTGCAATACTCATCGGAGGTGTAATAGGTGTTCTCCCTTGGTCCACCTGAAAATCAGTATATCATCAAGATTGAGTACGATGAATTTTCCCAAGTATGCATTTAATATGCCATTCATTATCCTCATGAATGTGTTGGGTGTATTTATAAACTCAAATTGCATAACTAATCATTCATATATCCCTTCCTTCATCTTAAAGGTTATCTTCCACCCATCACCTTCTCTAATCCTGATATGACGATAACCACTTTTTAAGTTGATCTTGGTTAGGTATCTATATCCACTCAAACTATTTATTAGGAAATCCATCCTTGAAAATGGAAACATGTACTTAATGGTAATCTAATTGATGGCCCTTGAATCGATGCACATCCTCCACTCTCCTCCTTTCTTTGGTGCAAGTACAATTGGTACTGCATATAGGCTTAAACTTTCTTTGATTAATCCTTTTTCCAACAAATCTCAAACTTTTTGATTCATCTCATCATTTTCTATTCATGTCATTCTATGTGGAGTATTGTTTTGCACACTCGATCCTAGAATAAATTCAATCTAATGTGATATACTCCTTATCGGTGGTAATCCCTTCAATAGGTCATCCACCAATATGTCCTGAAATTTCTTTAATACCTCTTCTAATTTTGTCAAGACATCTTCTGTCACCTTCTTCACACTAAGACCCTATGGAATGATGGTGAAGAAATGCCATTTTTTTTCTTCTTCCTTAAGAATTTGTTAGTCGAGCACATCAATACACTTCTCTCCTAGTAATTGTTTTGACTCTTCTGAATTCCTTCATCCTCTTGCATTGGAACCAACTTTCGTCGAGGACCATACTTCCACATAGAAACCATATTGGCATGAACTTCATCAATAATATTGTGGTGTTACTACCATGGTTGGTCTGGAAACAAATGAAAAGAATCCATTGGAATAACATCACACAACACATTGTCTTCTAGTCTACCAATCTTGAAATTAATCAGATATTGTTGGGTCACCATCACATGGTGCCCTTTCTGTAACTGTGAAACCCTATACAGTGTCATGTGTGGTTGACACTTCAAAACCAGTTTATTCATGAATTCTGTCAAGCCAATATTCTCCATATGTCCTCCATCTACTATGGTCAAACAACATTTGTCCATGATCTTCACCCTCATCTCGAAAATATATTTTTGCTGCGCTAGATCCTTCTCCTATTGTTGAGTAGGTTGGATCAATGTTTTTTGAGTCATGAGGCTTCTACCTCCTTCCTCCTTTTCTCCATATTCACTACTTCCAATCGTTGAACTAATATTCGTTCCAAATTTACTACCAACTTGTCACCTTACTTTTGACGATTTCTCAATACAGATATTCTCTACGAATTCATATGCCTTGTTCCCAACATCTCAACACTTGTAACAAACTATATTTAGTCTACTAGATTCCCTATTATCAATGGTCATTCTCCTTTGGCTGTATGCACCTCGTCTTCGTGTTTCTCTACCCTATCACCAGTATTCTAGCATAGTCTCCCAAGTTGAAGTCTATTTTTTTTATTCTCCTCGATGAGTTATCTTTTGTTTCACTATTGTATCCCTTGGTGGGAACATTCTTTCTACCCCTATCAGTCATTTTCCCTTTTGTTGTGGTGAGTTTTCTCATCAACTTTCCTTCAACTTTCAGGGATACATAGTATTCTTTCTTGACTATCGTCAACCTCAAGAGGTTGAGATAATCCCTAGTAACATATTTCAACCCATTTACATATCTTTCTA
Source organism: Pseudotsuga menziesii (assembly GCA_001517045.1). Taxonomy (NCBI): domain Eukaryota; kingdom Viridiplantae; phylum Streptophyta; class Pinopsida; order Pinales; family Pinaceae; genus Pseudotsuga; species Pseudotsuga menziesii. The sequence goes on along the minus strand of LPNX010792862.1, from coordinate 133,143 downwards.
CCACTTCCTCCCCTTGTCCAATTGCAACCGGACTATTCACGCTGATAAATTCCCGCTATTATTTCCTCCTCTGATCACAATCAAATTATCCACACAGGATACTCCTTCTATGATACCAACTAGTGCAACCGATCCTTCTTGCTTTTCATAATGATGTAGCTATGATACCAACTAATGAAAACTTGGTAGTGTTGGCCTAAGTGGTTGAATTATTACAGATTAATTGCATGATACCATAGGTTGAACACACATAAGGAACATAACATAATAAATTCCAAGTATTATGGATTCTATTAATATTAGGAATGAAAATTGCATAGACAAGTATGATAAGAGTCAATTCCTTGTTGCTCAATTGAAGTGAAACTTACATACAATATTCTCAATTAACATACAAATTTCAGGAGCCACAAGAATGGAAACCTCCAGGTTCCCTTCTCTATCTGTAAATCTTTTCTTTATATCCATCCTATTTCAATCAAACCTTATTCTAGAACTTCCTCGAGAGTTCCTAATAGTTTACAGTTTGTTCCCCAGATCTCACATAAAACTACTTCATCTCCTCGTGCCATCTGACCTACTTCAACTACCATGATAGCCTCTAATTTAATTCAAAAAATAACCCTACTATGGTGCTATTATAGCTAAACTAGTTGGTTTTCATTCTATCAATCGTCAATCAAATATCTTGTCAATATGAAATGAGTTTGATCCTGCTTTATCTCTATGTGTTTGCTCTTTGGTCATCTTTCTCTGACACTAACTCATTGATCCACCTCTTCCAACTTTCCTTTACTTCAACTTTAGTCGACCTCTCGATTTCCTTGCATTTTACTATACTCATCAGGGGTTGATATTCCCTTGCATCTCTAGGTGGTATAACTCATTTTATGTTATTAAATATCAATATAAAATCTAAATTGGTCATGGCCAAGTAAGAGCGCTAGATGATCAGAGTCTCATGTATTCATCAAAGATGGTAAGGGGGCTGAAGGTGTCCTAGGAGGGAAACCTTGTTATACCCATTTTATAACATTTTGTCCCCATAAATATCCTACAATATGATTAAGTATTAGTACCATTTAAGTAAATTAATTCTTGTTTTAAATCATGATTATGATTTAAGTGGGATTAGGTAGGTTCAATGCGATATTATATAGTTTTATTTCAAAATATAAATATAAATAAATAAAAGGGGAAACATAGGTATCATGGGGATCCCATTTGGATCAAATTATTCATGTATTAAACTAAAGCATGCAAAACTAAATGGGTATTCATTCTAGGAAAGAAGATAATCTTTTTTGGCTACGGAGTCCTGTGAATATTTTGGAGGGTGAGTAAGAACAAATCATGTCATGCAGAAAAAGGAAGGATGCTAAAAGAATCTTTCTAAATAGAGCTTGTGGAACAAGCATTTTTGTAGAGTAGATTACTAAACTTGGTGGTATAGACAAAAATGGAACTTCTATGTCTGTGATGACACTTACATGTTTGGTAACATGATGACAATTCCACGATGACACTTCATAAAGGCTACTCCTAGTCACCCAAAGGAAATTAATGCAAGTAAGGGTGATGTTTCAGAATTTTGTAGTACCTTCTTACCTATTTCATGGTCCATTGGATTCTTAGGAGGTTGATGAACAAGTTTCTAGACCAAACCATCTCTTGAAAACCACTCAAAAAACCATTAAAATTGCATTTATTCACAAAAATGTAGGTTTCTAGTGTTGTACTACTGCTTTTGACCTTGCAAACGGTAGTTGTCAGTGTCGCACTATAGTGTACCCTTAAAAATGATAAAAAAGCTCAAAAAATATAAAAATGTCAAATTTTTAGTGGTTTCGATGGTTTTGGAATTGTCTCCTTAGTTGTAATTGCTCCATCCTCGACCCTAACTCTTGAATTTCTCATATAATAGAGGGAGAGGGAACCATGAAGGGGAATTATCCTTGAGTATTTTTATGCTGACATAATTTGGACTCTCATGCCCCTCACCTATTCCCTAGTTTCCATCTACTATTTCTATAGATCTTGGAGGTTGGGAAACTTGAAGGGGAGAACCAAGAGATCTAGATCAAAGTTTTCACGGGGTTCCTTGAATAAGGAGATGGTATATCTTGTATGTATTTCATTGATTAATAAAGACTCGACATTATTCCTTTTCCAAATCGTTGTATGTAGATCTCAGTTCTTAATTATATGTTGATGCTATGAGATTAGGGTTTCATGTTGTTTTGAATATCAATATCTTAGATGGGGTCAAATTGGTTTGAGGAAAGTTTGAAGTGTTTTTGTAGGTTCCTTAGTGGAAGGTAAAAAGGAGGGATAAATGACAAGCTTGGATAATCCTTCAATTTATAAGGTATGCATCCTCCTAACCGTCAAACTTTTCCTTTGTTTTATTCTTGTAGAATGATTTATGTGAGTCTATATAACCATTGGTACATTGTTTTCCTCACTCCAGTCATAGAAACACTTTCCCTAACAATAGAAATGACGAATCCACTGGGGAATCCTTGTTTTCTTTGGGGTCTCCTTATCTATTTCTCCAGTGTCTTTTAAGGTATGAGTGATTATATTGACTTCTCTTCGACCCAGGTCTATTCCCTCCTTTGTGTGCAAAAAATCCCAAGATATTGATCCGATAAAGCATTTCTCAGTCAGCAGCACCTATAACCCAGATGCAATCTCACCTGAGATATCTTTCTATGGGTAGCTGCAAAACTAGGTTTCCGCAGTTTGGTGGGGGATTTTTCGTTCCTTGCAATTCCACCAAGGTGCTTGACTGAAGCTTATGGCTAGGGTATGTATAATTATTATGCATGGTTAATCTATGACACAACTCATCCCTTGACCAGTATTATAACAATAAACCCGATGCGGCATAGATACATTCAATGATAATAGTGCGACAGATACATATAAACGCATTTGTAAGAAAATACATCAACACTCATTCACAAAATAATATATATGTGACTCAAACACATTCAGCAAGTATCTAATGTGGAAACACATCCGAGAAAACCCACAAATGTGTTCTTCATCTGGCATGAGAAATATATGGTACCCTTTTATTTGTGCACCAAGCTACATAATCTATTCTAGATATTTATTCCTTATCTATACATACTTCTTCTCTTCTCATGCTCTCTAGTCTCGTGTCATGATTCTTCCTTTACTTGACACTACTGACGATCCACACACATCCTGGATTGACTTAAATTCCTCTATGACTCTATTGACTCAATTCACACACAACCTAGATCGACTAAATCTATTCTACACTTCTACGCACTCAGCTACATATTCTTTGCTTCCTCTCTATGACTCGACACAATTATAAACTAACAAACAACATGACTTATAGTAGCCAACACATGACCCGGAGCCAACTGACAAGGAGCTTACCCACATACAGCTTGGGTTCCTCCTTTTATAGACTCTTACATGTCGCTCTCATCCTACTTCATATAGTTAGGAAGAATGTTGTATTTCCTATTATATTAACACATGTTGGTAGGAAATAACAACCTGAATTACAAATATGCTTTCATACGTGTGGCTTTCACTGACTCTAGTGGATCTCGTACCCATGATCTTTCTGAACTGTTTGTTTCCAGCTGTTTCTCCATTGCATGCCTTCTGACATGGTTTATTCTGTCGTATCCTTGCCTTTTGTCATGGCCTCTCTACTATCGTGAAATCTCTTCTGTCACAAAATATATTCTCCTGTTGTAGCAGCTTCCTCTTCGGTTGCTTCTTTCCTTAGATATTTCTTATTTGTGTTCTGATGTTACTTATCTATCACATATTTCTCCCTTACTACTTCTTATACGTTGTCCTTCATTTCGTGACTACTTCTGTCACAAGTCCTTTTTCCTTCTCGCGACTTGACTCTTTTCATACTTGTGCATAATTCTAACTGATTTCTACCTATTTTTCCCTAGGCCTAACAAAACCCCAGCACTCACATGTGGCTCATCCCAAGACACACAAATATATTCTTCCATTTCTTGACTTGTGTCGACTTTACTTTGCAAATATTGCAATATTTTCACTACTTTTTCTACCTCCTATTGCACATATTACTATGTTTTCATCAACTTCTCAAGAAGGTAGGGACTGACAGGTTCCGACATTACCTTTTCTGTTGTTTTTTTTTGCTTGGTGCACCCTCTGATGTACAGGATGAATAATTCCTATAATTCTATGACTTTTTTCAGTTATTTCCTATTGTTGTGTGCATGAGACAGTAAACAGTTGTTGTGATTTCTTCAATTATATCTCCTTAGCCAATTTTTCTGCTAAGGGAAAAAATTTCATTGCATTCTTCAACTGGTTCATATTTGTCTCAACTATGCATTGATCCTCTATGAATTTCTCTAATTTTCCATCATCTATGAATGCTTCCCAAGCTTAAGAGACTTCATCAACAACCTTAGCACATAATGCTTCTACCTATTCTATCTTCTTCACAACTAATTTGGTTGTTTCTTGTCATTGCTCCTCCAACACATCTTAGGGTTCACTTGGTTTTATTTGTGCTTCAATTTCTATGACCTTTTTGCGAAGGTCATCCTCTATCTCTCTAAGTCGAATGACCTTGTTCCCTACAAACATCTCTTCCATAAATCTTGCATCCATGAAGTTTTTGAATGGAAGAGTTTCAGTGTTGTCAAGCCTAATACCATTTTCTTCCCATGTTTTTTCTTCTTTCTATGTCTCTTGCATTGTTGTCTTCATTTTATTAAAACTTTCGTTTGTTATCTTCTCTTTCTTAATCAAGCTACATTCTCTTACTTTCATTTCTACGACTGGGACATTTTGTACTACATATACTTCATTCATGCACATCTACAAAAAATATATTGTTATCTGCTCTATGCTTTGGGCTACATCATTGAATTCCGGGGTTCGTAGATCAAGTACTTCTCCTAATACTTGCACTATGATAGGTGGAACTAGAATTGCCATCTCAGGTTGCTACTCTTGAAAAGTGTTAGGTACATCTTATGACTCATTTATTTGAGTTGTATAATCTATTGTGACTCTAACCTCTTCAACAACTTTGCGGAGTACACAGGGGGTTCACTAGTGAACTTGTTACATAGAACAATCATTCATAGTATATTAAAGAATATCCTTAATTTCATTAACTATTGAATAAATCCTCTTAAAATTGTATTGTTTAACCCCCCTCCCAATATACCTTTCCAATTAAAAAAAACCCTTGTTTCACCAAATATTGTAGGTATCCATTTTTATCAACCCATTTTTAATACCGCCTTTATATCATATTAAATTTTGACTGTTTTACTACCCATTTTCATGGGCCTGGGGCCAATGAAAGATTAGATAAACCCTATTCATGAAGAAACTTATTCTAAAAAAAATAAGACTTTATAAGTTCAATTATTTCGAGGTATAAATCCATTCCACAGTTTGTAGGTTATTCCTTAGCAACAGTTAATATTGTTATGAATCCATCCCATGATTTCAAGGTATGTATATAGCTGCGATTTGGAGGTTATTCCTTAGAAAAAAATATGATTGGTATGAATCCAACCCACGATTTGGAGGTATGAACTGAGCCCATGATTTGGACGTATGAATCGATCCCATGATTTGGAGGTTATTCCTCAACCCACCCAAATAAAACATCCCCCGATATTTATATTACTGGATCAAATTAAAACCCCCCTTTAACCCTTAAATACGAGGCAATATATTTTTTAGGTTTTTCGGAGTATTCGAACCCCCAATATGAATGGACATGATATGGTATTTCCTTGCTAGTGAACACCCCATGGAAGAGTACTTTTAGCATATTAGTATTACTTCTTTTTACCTATGTTTGTCACTTATCTATATTATGAAAACTTATCTGCACGACTTCTGGGAGCGCTTTAGTTAACTGTGTAAATTATTCCCCATAAATTTTGGTGGTATTGGCGGTTTTTAAGCCTTTCTTTTATTTCGTCTCGACTAGGGATCATTTTAAGGAACCATACTTATTTAAAGTGTATAAATGTTGGCGAATATTACCAATTATTTAAATGCCAACTATAAAATGATTGGTGATATTTTTCAAAAAATATTTTAATTTCCAAGGATTTTATATATTTTATATGATTAATTTGGCGATTTTTAGGGTGAAAATTTTTTACCCCATCAAAATTGGGCAAAACAGGGCTTCAAAAAGTGCAAAATGGCGAATCTTTTTTGGGAGAAAAACATGGAAAATAGCCCACTGGGCTAAAATTCACCCCTAAAATTCACCCTAGTCTAGACTCCACCTAGTCTGTTTCTTTCTGTTTTCTCTTGTATCCCATGTCTAGATCCATGGGATTTATGCTCGAGCGACTCTTGGTCGGATCAAGATTTTGTGCATTTGCTTGTGGGTCTTCTTCTTGATATTTTTTTGGTTGCTATGATGGATTGTCAATTACCATGCTTTGAATAATTTGTAGACAACAATTTCTCTTCTCTCATGCAAAGAAAATGAAATGAACTTGGGCACGAAGGTTGATAGCATGCAATAGTTTTCAATGATAATTATCCACACATGTGGGAAATCAATATAGAAGAATCTGTCCTTCCAACCACATGGGTGGATCACTCGGATAATTAAGGATACTTATATGCACGTCAGTGATTAGCTGTCACATCAATCGGTAGTTATTACAATAAATACAGACGTGACAAAAAAGCATGTCACCAAAATCTCTCGGAATTTCCAAATTAATGAAATCTAGCTGTCATATCTATGATTCCTGTATTTCTTGCAACAACAACGCACTCCTTGCAACCCATTTTCTTCCTTTCGCAGAATCCCTTTCATGTGACAGACTATGTGTCTTCCCCATACATCGAATCTGTGAGACTTCACTTCTTACTGTGGTAAACTAGTAGTCCACGATTAAAAAAAATCCTCTCTTTCTTTCTTTTCTTATGTATTTTTTTTATGCGACCAAGTCAGTGCTATCATGATACGGCTTCAACCAACTTCCATTCACTAGTCCTCTTACTTCTATTCCATCTAACTTTTGCAATTTCACTGCTCCTCCGTCAGTATTCTTGTTGACGATATACAGTTCTAAACAATGTGTTTTCAACTTTCTTGGATTCTTGAAAAATTTGTTGTCATACATAAGAACAATTCCTTCGATCTCAAAGTGCTATCTCTTAATGTGTCTATCATTTCATACTTTTTTCCTTTGTTTTTCAACATTTTGGTGAAAGCTTGCGACAAAATGTTCTTCTTCCAGCTGCACAAGTTGCGACAATATTTCTTTGACCACATTGACATATGACATTTGTGTGATTGCAAAAATGCTTAAGCTCAAGACAATATACTCCATATCCATAACAATTTCATGTCCATACACCAAATAAAATGGAGTTTGGCATGTCAATTTCTTACAAGTTGTGCGATATTCCCATAATACTGCTGAAATTTTTTGATCCGAGACATCTCTTTGGGCATTACAAATCTTTGTCAATGTGTTTTCCATAATTTTGTTAAAGGATTTTATAGCTCCATTTTATTGAGGGTGATAAGGTGTTTTCCTTCTATGCTGAATCTGGAATTCTTCTATGAATTTTGCAATCAACTGATTGACAAAGTGTGTACCTTGATCACTTATTAAAATGTTTGGGCATCCAAATCATGTCACAACATTCTTGAATAAAACATTTGCAGCGGTAGGTGTAGTACAATCATTTACTAGTGCTGCTTCACCCCATCTAGTTCAGTAATTAGTCGCAGTAACAATATAGCGTGCACCAATGCACTTTCCTGTCAGACTAATACGACCCACAAAATCAATGTCCCATTTATCAAATTCCTGCAAATTTATTTGAGGTACTAATGGAATTTTGTCTCATCATGATGGATTTCCAGTCCTTTGTTAGACATCATAGTTGCGACAGTGTTCCATAGAATCTGCCAGCATGGTGGGCCACAATAATAATGCTTGCAAAATCTTGTGCACCGTATCTTTTCCTGCGTAGTGGCCTCCTGCAACACCAACATGTACTTCATTTAATATCAATGACCGTTCGTGTTCCAAAATGCAGTGACAAAGAATCTCATCAGGACCCATTTTATACAATTGTCCAACAATCAACTGGCATTAGGGGAGTTTTTAGGTCTAAAATGGGCCTCATAAGGGAAATAATAAAATAAGAGTTATAATAATAAAATAAAAGTTTTAAATTTTGGAGGGGAAAAATAAAAAGTACTTTTTCTTATTGTATTTTGACATATCTCCTTATCGATTCACACAAATTTCGAGTTTCAGGACTGATTGGATGTGGAATTAAAATTTCACATCCAACCCATACCCACACTACATACTTTTGAGGTACCCATGACACCCAAAAATGAAAATTTCAATAAAAAATGCATTTTAATATTAAAATACGTTTTTTTATTGAAATTTTCAGTTTTGGGTGTCGTGGGTACCTCAGAAGTATGTAGTGTGGGTATGGGTTGGATTGGAAATTAACTTTTCCATCTAACGAGTCCCCAAACACGAAATTTGGGTGAACCCATAAGGAGATATGCAAAATATATGATAATAAAAAGTAGTTTTTTCATTTTCCCTCCATTTTGTTTTTACAAATTTTACCCTTATGGTTGCCATCATCATATTGAATACTGTTAGTTCTTATAAAGTGAATTTTAATGAAAGAATTTTTGTTTTGAGGCCCATTTTTTACCTCAAAACTACCCTAATGAAATTGGCAGCTCACACAACTAGCTGTGTTTTCTGTGCAATGGTGAATTCAACTAGCATATAACCCGTACGCAAAAAATGTATGATATCTCTATAATTATCATCAAACATGGTTATCGCAAACAATTGCACATTAGGGAGATTATCATCCAGGTTACTAGGATCTTAACCACTTTATATCCTTGAAATATGGTTTGGTCCCAAATTCAACTAACTGGGTTTAACAATTACTTCAAAATTAAAGTCTTGGAAGAGGAGAAGCCATCGATAGATATGCCCCCCCTAAAAATTGGCTTATTAACCAAGTATTTCAATGTAGAATGGTCATTGTACATCTTAAAGTGTCCACCCATCAAATAATGTGTGAATTTCTGTAGTGCATATACCATCACTAAACCTTCTCTTTCAATCATGGTATAATTTTTCTCTACAATCGATAACTTCCTACTAGCAAAGGCAATGGGATGATCCATTGATCCTTCATTAGGCTGCTTTGGCAGAACATCGAGTGTGACAGACAATGCGTTGACATGAACATGAAACCCCTTTTTCGGCATGGAAATACAACTATTGGCATAGTAGCCATCTTTTTTTTCAATGTGTCCAAACTCTCGTAGAAGCTCTCTGTCCATTGAAACTTAACATCTTTTTTCAATTTTTTTTCCATAGGAGCAGTCACCTCTGCATATCCTTTGGTAATTTTTTTGTAGTATCCTGTGTGTCCTAGTTTTATTCTCAGCTGTTTAATTGTAGTAGGTGGTGGTAGGTCAAGAATGATCACAATTTTAGCTGGGATGACCAAAATTCCATCGCGATAGACCCCATGGCACAAGAAATATCCAAATGGGGAACAAAAGATACATTTATTCAAATTTAGTGAAATTTGATATTGGTGACATCATTCTAACATTCTCAATATGGTATTTTATGAGCCCTATTAATTTTGTCACAACAATCTTGGGACAAAGTATAAACTCACAAGTGATTCAATTGACAAATTACACATGAAATGATGCAACTATACTGCAATAGGAGGTTGCAGTTCTATATTATTAGTAAAAGAATGAATGATACAATACAATTCCATACAGAATGCATGAATTCCAAGCTAATTTGAATTCTCTAGGAGGTCATTCAAATTACATGGATGAGTGTGATTCAGATCTTGGGGGCTAAGACCCGGGTGGCTTGGATGCCGAGAGAGGAGGGGAAGAGATAACATAATGAGCCAATTGTGAGAAATACATGGCAGCGAAATCTAGACTTTTAATAGACTAAACAAATAAACATAGAGTTAATATGTGACATGGAGGGGTGAGGCTCAAAGATGGTTCTTTGAGCCTCGCCTCTCAAACCATGTCACATATTTACTCTATGTTTATTTGTTTAGTCTATTCAAAGTTCAGATCTCGTAGCCATGTATTTCTCATAATTTTCTCATTATGTTATCTCTTCCCCTCCTCTCCAGGCATCCAATCCTTCTGGGTCTCATCCCCCAAGATTTGGATCATTGGTATTAGAGAAGGTACGTTCTCCATGGGAATGAGGGTTTGATCATAGTTCGGGTTCAAATATCTGCAGATATTTCTAGCCTCCTTTTGGCACACTCAGAGTCCATTGCTGGGCCATACACTATAAGCATCATAGTTGGTCCTCAGGAAATATAGGATATCTAAGTTTCAAGAGTAAGTTCGATGATCTCTACAACATCCAATTTTTCTCTACAAAAACTTGGCAATATATGAACTAAAGATCAACATGTCTCTACAAACTTTGAATTGATGCTGCAACTTGCAAATGGAGTGTCACAAGATATTCCACATCTCACTAGAAAGATATTTCCATCGTCTAAAATGGGTATTTTTGGGTTTTTCATTTACCTTCCTGGTTTGTGAGATATGCTTGTTTGGAGAAACTGATGTTTGTACACAGTGTGACCTCACGTATTGCAACTTCAGACAAGTACCATGGAATCCACATAACATATTATAGGCTCTACCATATCTAATTGGAAATATATTTTTGTTGGCTAAAATGGGTATTTCGCTTTTTTTCATTTGGATCTTTGGTTTGAGAGATATCATTGATTGAAGCAACATGTGTCTGGAAAACCAATGGGTGCACGTACCTTGAGCTTCGGTAACCATTTTCTCACTCCTTGGGCCACCACAGAGAAAGTATATTATCTGGATGGAAATTTATCTTCAATGTCTCAAATGTATGAGTCATAAATGCATTTAATGAGAGGCCACACACTCTCAGCCATCATAAAAGTATTAAACAAATAGGCCACCTTCTCTCATCCATGGTAATTGATAACTCACGGTTTTGTTCCATGGTATGGCTTCAAGGCACATTGTACCTCTCTCACTAGTACAAAATGAGGAATTAGCTACTACGTGACTAAAAATTCTAGTCACCACAGGTTCTTCAATGAAATTCAATTTTATCACCTACATCAAAATATATGAATGGATTTGCGGTGAGACATCAACTTCACCAAAGACCTTTTTTTTTACTTTTATGAAATCCTATTGTAATCATGGTTATGGGTTAATCACACAAAACTCATGGTTATGGGTCAACTACATAAAACCCATGATTATGGTTAGGGGTCAACCACACAAAACCCATAGTTATGGTTACAGGTCAACCACACAAAACCCACGGTTAAGGGTCAACCACACAAAACCCACAGTTATGGTTATGGGTTAACCACATAAAACCCTTCTCTTCATTGGAAATTGACATATTGTAATCATGGGTCTCTTTTTAGTATGAAATGATGGGGACCATCATTTTCTAAGGGGGGAAGAATGATTAGAATTTCAGGGGGAATATGGTCTAAATTCAGATGTATGAGTCATAAAAGCATTTAATGAGAGGCCACACACTCTCAGCCATCATAAAAGTATTAAACAAATAGGCCACCTTCTCTCATCCATGGTAATTGACAACTCACGGTTTTGTTCCATGGTATGGCTTCAAGGCACATTGTACCTCTCTCACTAGTACAAAATGAGGAATTAGCTACTACGTGACTAAAAATTCTAGTCACCACAGGTTTTTCAAGTGATTTACTACTAAATATGAGCAATTTTGATTGACCCAACTATAAACGACTAAAATTAACGAGTAATTTAGTCACCAGTTAACAAATATGACTAGATAGTAAGTGACAGAGTTAAAAATGACTAACATAAGTGACTAATTTAGTCACGACATAAAAAATGACTAGCTAGAAGAATATGAATTAGTCATTTATGTTAGACAATTTTAATTGTGTCATGGAAAATTGCAATTTTGACAATAAAGTCAAAATTTTGTAAATTGTCTACCTTCTAATAGTAATATTGGTGCCATGCACCTCAATCTTCAGAGATCCAACAAAGCAATTGCATGAATTTTCTCTTGACCATCTTTATCCCTGTTGCACCATTAATGAAGCAAACCTGGTTAAGTGCGTGCCAAAGGAAAATTACGTTCCTTATACGTCAATTATGAATTAGGTACTAGAACCAGTACCATATTGATACCTAGAAGCATCATAGCTAGTTGTTGGTCCTTCAATGTAAGAGTCCTTGCAAGTCCCATATTGAGGTGCTTTTGTAACTTCAATATAAGTATTATGATCTGTGACCATCGAACTAGCTGCACCAGTCAACGTAGCTTCACCAAGCTCAGTTCCTTTAAACATCGTAGCAATTGATCCAATTATAATTAAACTGAGGTGCTGACCCAAAACTAGTCTTAGATCCATATGCAGTATAAAGGTAGAGGCTCGACCCCATCTCTGAGTTTCAGGGAAATATTTAATTCCTCGACCTCTTATAGGACTCATGAACCTCTTTTGGTTAATTATTAATACAAGGATCATATAAATTGTCCCCTTTTTAGTGACCAAAGCACAAAATCACTAAAGGAACACTTCCATGGATACAAAAATTCAACATGTCATAATGTTGATGAGAAGAAATCAACAATCATAAAAATAAAAATAAATAATTAAACTATTGATCCAAAGTATCAGCATATAAACGTTGCAACAAACACACGAGGAAAAGGTGAGATAACAAGGGCAACACACAAAGAAAAATATAGATAACAAACGCGGATGCGGGAAGTTACAGTGTGAAGGTCGAGGAATCCAAAGAGTCTCGAGATGGTAGCAAGCTTCAAATTTGAAACCTTCAGAGCCCTTCAAAGGCCATTTTAAACGTCATAGAATACAACAAGGAATTTTACCATGCAAAAAAAAATTAGTTTCATTCCCAGCACTTCAATAATGAAATTTAGTAAGCCACGGTAAATTTGAAATAGAAGGGCAGCTACAAAATTTGCCTATCCAGGGATTTAGTGGACTATGGGAGATTCGAGACTCAGAGTCTTCCCAAGTGCCCTTTAATAGTCGGATCATGGATGAGGATCTCAGTCCCAATCGACATGGACCACTGTGGCCCACTAGGCTTCCTAGTGCCAAGTTCAAGTCGGTGAGTCAGGACTGTGACTCATGATTCGATGTTCACTTTCAAAGCATTTAATGGCATTAGCATGCATTACTGATTCACCAACTTCATTAAATCTTGGTATGAGATGATGCCACCTGCCAACTCGATTTTCCATCTGTCATCTTATTGTTCACCGAGTCACTTGATATCACAAATTACAATTCACTTGAGTATTTGAGTATATAATGTGAAATTAAATACTCATATGAGTCATATCTAAGGATGGTGAATTGATTTGATAACCCTCCACTGTCAAGGCTATGTAAGGAAAAACTAATTGTGTTGTTTTTTGGGTTACAACTTACAAGTTTCAATTTACAATGCATTGAGCAATCTTTTCTAGATTTGAACCTAACCTGGTCCAATGGGTATGTAAGTTTCCAGACCAGGGTTTCACCTAGTACTAGACATTTCTATTATGACCACCACAAGACTGGGATGACGAATCTTTGGTAGCAGGCTAGTAGCACGCCGCCCTTTGTTTGTGCTCATGAATCATATCCTATACTAGTTAGTCCAGTATTCTAGGATTTAATCCAATTTCCATTCATTTACCGGGGTCATAATCATTTGAATCATCACTCCCAGTCTCCCACGGTCCACCTAGGCCGCTTATTCTACCTGTCTCATCGAAGGAAGGGGGTTAGGTAGTGGAGACAAAGGCAACTGGAATGGAGGGACATCCATAGAGAATGGTTGTACAATATGCATATAGTCATCTCTAAAAGAAACGAATGAATTTGTCATATACTTAATTGAATATTATCATTACTTAATTTGTCGAGATGCTTACATGGTAACTCTTGTGCCTGAGCTGTTTATGAGGGTTTCCTATGTCTACAATGGCTACGATTTAGAGAGGCTCGTTCCCATCATTCAAAGCACTAGTGGGTTTCTCCTACAAATATCGCTATTATGTCTCCCCTCCTCACTCACCTCACCTTCTTACTTGAGTCTTCTTCTTGTTCTTCTTCTTCCTCCTATGGGCTCTCTGATCTACGCCCTGAGTGCCCTCATAACGAAAAATGATCTCTGAAATCTGGAAACCTTAGGAAAACAATACCCAGTTTTCCCTCACCTACACAGATATATCTATGTTATGACGTAGAAGCAATTATAAAATGATTTTTTTGTAATAATGTGAAATACACAAACATGCATTTTCCTACCTCGGGCAAGATAAACCAACTCAGGAGCGTTAGGATATTGTGGAATTGAGATGGTGTTGCTTCCAATCGTCTTTCTATAGAAGGAAATGGTTGCACACTCTAATTCCTCGTTGTCTTCTGCGGTGGCCAACTCGAAGGTTCCTCCTTTTTCACAGGTAGGAGAAAGAGAAGCAAAGGTAGAACGTTGGGTAGGTTGGATTAATGAGCTTCCCCGAACTTAAAGAGATTTGTGAAGTCTGTGAAAAAAAACTATTTTGGGTTTATGAGTATAGGACAGTTGGAGGTCAGGACTCAAACTCTCAACTCTCCAATTCTATGCTTCAGTATCTCCCTAATTTCTATTTCCTCCAAAAGATTATGCAGAGCTAAGCTGTCGACTTGGCTGTCATGAATTTACAGGTATGTATAGCATTTTGCACTTGTGTAACATTTTATATGTGGATAAAATTTAAATGTGTTTCTTGTTGGAGTTCCTTCTGGTTCTATAAATATAAGGGTTTAAAATTTCTCCATCCAAAATGTTGTTTGAAATTTGTAATGTATTATGCTCTTGCATTTCCGCCAGACTAAGTCTCCAATACTCAATAGATGTAACCTTAAAAAACCAAGTATTTAAATGAAATCACAACCAAAATAATGTATACTTTTCATAGTATAAGACCACAACTTCGTTTGGATGGAGGAGTAAGAAGAAAGAGCCTTGTATCTGAGTTCCAAATCTGTTAATGTTATTTATCTGCCGTGAATTGTAAACATTAGGTTGAAAGAAAGAACAATATTTGAATATAAGTGTTTGAATTGTTCCAATTTCCTTGATGAAACAAATAGTTGAAAGGATAAAATATTTAACAACCGACACTGTAAATGTTGTAGACTCTTACCCCTTCGTTTCATCCTTCTAATAATGGAAACAAGAAGTACAAATTGTCTACCAATATATCTAAACAAGGGAATCCCTCGACAAACGTTCATGAATGAGGGACTAGGAGTGCAATGATCTAGCAAAGAACATGATTTCAACATCCTCATTGTCGCAAACCTTCCAAACATGTGTTTATTATTCGTATTCCTTATTGACTTTGGTAGAAACTAGACACACAACTTGTAGTGATATTTGTTGGAGAATTTAAAGTTCTTCCTTGTAGTGGACTAATAAATACTTAACCTTTTTGATAGGGCTGATAAACTCAATATAGATTGGAGGGACTATCCATAATATACCTAAAATTGGGTATTTTGTTTGATCACTTCGAATTGGGGTATAAACTTGATATGCATTGGATGGACTATCCATAATCCACCTAAAATTGGGGCCTTTGTTTGATCACTTTGATTCGAGCATGTGGGGAGGACATGATTCAATTCTAAAAATAACTTCTAAATTTAGGGTTAATAAAAAAGTTTCTCTGTGAAAGCATTAGGTAGTACATTCTAGGTTTATCTTTTAGGTAGGCCCAGTCACACTTGACCAATAGAGCCACCATCAAGTTGAATCAATCCTCGATTCAAAGGTCCTTCCAAATTCCAATGCCTTATTTTATCAATGGCCTAACAACCGAGTATTTCACTGGCCGGACAAAATTGTCCCTTATCTAAGTTCAATAAACTATATGCTCCAAGGACCAAGAGAGTACATTGTTACCTCACTAATTCCATGTAAATGTTGAATCACTCGGGATTTCTTCTTATTGTCATTTTCTTCAATACACTGTTTTTAGTAAATAATAAAATTTTGTTGTACACTTACAGTTTCAAATGAAAAGAATGATTTATTTGTATATGTTCAATTTTTCATGAAATGGAACCCTACCCTTCAAATTTGATCCCTGGATGGTAGGCCTTCGATCGGGCATGTTTACCGTAGTATTGACGCCAAGGATGGATTTCCGAGCCCTCAGTCAGGCGTTACGAGCTGCTGGGACATTTTCAGGTAAATATTTGTTGTTCTATGAGGTTCAGTTTCAGTATTTGAGGTTAACTTATTTACTGTCATGTCGGATCTGGTTTCTGGCTTTATAACTGAATGCTTTTCCCTCGGAGGTTGGGATTTAATGCATCTTTAGCTTGCTGGCAAATAAATAGATAATTTTGATACTTGCTCCGTGAGGTGATAGTTTCTGAAATGAGAACTTTGTGCAAGATAACGAAGCTCCTCAGAGAGTATATGTTCTTCACCACTTCCCACCCAGGGGTCTGCCCCTATCCTTACTTTAACTCCGTTACCAACATTCCAAGCCATCCAGTTACCCACTAGTGGGAATGGCTGTACTATAGCCTTCCATATATTTGAGAGAATAGGCTTAACAGCCTTCCTGATCCTGTCTTCCATTGACAATGGTTCTATATACTTATGAATAATCTCTTGCCTCCATAGGCTTTCCTTAGGATTCATCATATAAGAAAACATTAAATTGTTAACGAGGGTTTAGAGATATCACAACACATAGAACATCTGACACTGTCTTTGACTAGGCACATCCAAGGCATATGGACCATCTGATAGTCTTGAAGGACCTTTGATGAATGATCTATGGGGAAGCCACATATTTCAACTCAGGATCACATGTCACCGATATGATCACAAACCAAATCTGATCAATATATCGCCCCTTGCCAAAAAAGGGTTAACATGCCTCACCCAGGGAGATTCGAACTGGGCACCTCCTGTCATGGAACTAGCCCATTGGACTTGAGTAGTATATGTTACATTAAAGGCAGAGATGATTCACGGCCTCCTTGAAACATTGTACCTTGATGAATTTACATTTTATGGAGGCTTAAGGAAGTATTGTAACTTTAAAATATTTAAGCTAACAGAAGAATTTAACAATCACTGTACCTAACTGAGGTGTAAGAAATAGTTGAGGATTACCTCTTAGACGATAGGCCACACTTCCATTTGGCATGTATGGATACACCAACAGTCTCTCTATACAAGCCATGCAAAATCCATATAACCGTAACAAGTTCCTATGCACAGCCAAGCTAATCATTTCTACCTCTGTCTGAAATTGGACTTCACCACCAGCAGCACTGGTGTCTTTCAATCTTTTCATAGCTACCAGAGTACCATATTTTAGGATTCCTTTGTACACAATTCCAAACCCTCCTTGGCCTAAAATATTTTTTGCATTAAAATTATTGGTGGCAGCTTGGAGCTCTCGAAATGAGAACCTCCTAAGATTCCCCAGACATACTTCAGCATCAAGTTGTTCTGCAAGCCCAACCACTACAAAGCATAAGAAGCCACTCTATACCTTCAAATATGTCTCTTTTGGTGACACAAATACTACTACAATATTTGTTTCTGAGATATTGAACAAACCATTAGCAGAAAAGAATACAAGGCTATTATGTTTCTTCCGCCACCAAAGGACAAGTCCAATGGAAAGTATAAACACAGCAAGACAACCAAAACTCACACCAAGAGCAATAGCCACCTTCTGAATCTTATGCCATCTGGAGGGCACTGTATCTGGATGCAATAACACATATTGCATGATTTTGCAAAGAAAAATCATCAAGCCTGGATTAAAAGGCAGCATATAGTCAGCTCAGTTGAGTGGATTACTTTTATCTGTATCGAGAGTAACCATGTGTGAGAATCAACAGGACAATTCTTCACCCTCTCACATAGAAAGGGATTTCCTACCATACTGCATGACTCAACAACAGAATTATAAGTTCATAACCATCAGTTCACATCATTCAACTTGATAAAGTTATAAAAAAGACTAAACAAGAGGCAGCACATCCAAGTTGGCAAATCTGACTTATCTCATCAAAATTCTTACTTGTACGATTTGGCTAGAATTCTTGGTATAGGACCATTGATATTATTGTAAGATAATTCCATAGAATTTCAAATGAGAAGTGCTTAGAACCCAAGCCATATGGATGATATAGATAAAAATGAACATGTTTTAATTGATTTGACAAGTAAAGAGACATACAATAAAGTCAAGCCTGAAAGGTTTTCCAGTGATCCAGGAAACGGTCCAGAAATATTGTTGTTGTCGAGTAGCCTAGTTAGTTCAGGACATAACCAACTTTCCTGTAAGAATTATACCTCCTATAGAGAAAGTATCCATCACTTTAACTCTGACCTTAACTCTGACCGACAAAGTAACTGGAGGAAGGAAGTAATAAATTGAAATTCTGCCAATACAGCTCATGTAATACTTACAAGTACTTTAAGTTCTTTAGCTGACCCAATGAACTCAGTATCCAACCACTAAATTGTTTCCCTGAAAGGTCAATAGTTTGAAGGTTTTCCAACTTCCCTAATTCAATTGGAATCGGACCTGATATATTGTTGTTCTGTAATAACCTGCAAAGGTGCATACACTGATGATAACATAATTTTATTGATGTCCAACAAAAGACCACAAAAGTGGGAAAAATAGACTAAGATGTACATCCAGTGTTAGTACAAAGTAAGAGTGCCAAGGAATCTCCTAAAACAGTGATAAGAGCAGAATGTCTATAAGATTTCAGAGCAGGCTAGAGACTACCACAATATGTCTAGCTAAAAAAACAATGTTGCAAATATGAATATCATTTTGATGAATATGTTGCTGAGGATCTGCAATAAATTTTATTGGGAATATCAGGGAAAACATAAGGAATTATCAGAAAATATTGGAAAAAAGAAACTTAGACTTGAAAAAGTATGAAACAATGGAAAAATTGGCAACCTAAAAAACTCAAGAGATCGGGAGAAATCAGAAAAATTTGCAACACTGAAAAAAACTAGACGAGAGGGAATAAGAGAAGGTGCTGGTAAAATAGAAGTGATAGAAACTGAAAGGCCTTGAGAATCTTGGTAGTGATCAAAAGAGAGAAAGAGGATGTCAAGGCCTGCTAAATCTAACAGGCATAGCTATGTTGTCAAGATCACCCAAGACTTGCACCTGGCCTTATCTGCACCAACTCTGGGGGGTTGAACTCAAGTCTCTGTTTTAATCCAACCCTGATCAACTTACTATTTGTTGCTAGGCCACAGTCCCGTGGACAAGAAAATGGGAGACTTAAAGGTCATATGACTTTAAATATCAGATGGCATGCTTCTAACTTAAATGTCAGTGAATATTAACTCCTTACTGTATGTGACCAAGTGGCCAAGGTGCTATTTTCTATTGTTTCACAACCTCCATCAAGAATCTGCAGCCTCCATGGGGTTTGTATTTATTTTCACAGTATTTGGACAATTATATAGTTGATTTAATAAACTCATCCATAGGCTTGAGTTCATTAAGATCACCTAATATGCTTAAAGTTTAATCAATCAGATTTTTCTTTTTTTTAATTAGCTATTTGGTACACGTTTATTAAGTAATTGTGGCTCATTGCTTTTTATAGAAACACTTTTGGAACAATGTGTTGCATATTCCCTGCTTAGTGTATGATTTAGGAATTATATATGTTTTGTTGCTTTGGATGATGTTGGTTGTCTTAATTATGGATCCTTTTATTCTCAGTTCTCAGATGGGAACTTACTTAGGTTGATGTTTTTAGAGGGAAGAGATCGCGCTTATGCTACAGAAGGATGCTGCTGCAAAGGCAATAGTCTTGAGCCAGTTTACATCATTTTTGGATTTAATTAATTTTTCTCTACAGAAGGTATACTTTCTCCGTACATAACTTCTAAGCATTATGTTAAAGCATGATGGAAATATAGTCTAGAGTGTTCAAAAACAGTTTCTGTAATTGTCGTTGGTTATAACTTATTACTCTAAAGTCATATTTGTTGACTGCAATGATTTAAAGTAAAAATATATTGCATTCATATTGGAAAAAAATTCATTTCTTTTTAAATCATATTGATCTATAACCTTTTCTTTTCCACATTGAATATTTTGTGAACCATTGGCAGGTTTAACAATGTTTATCTTATATTGCCATTGCATATTTTCCATACCTTTGTCAGTTTTTGGGGTCAGCATGGATTTTCTTAATGTGTGTTATAACTATGATGCTATGCTTTAAAATATATTCTAGTTAAAGTCTGTGGATTGTAAAATTATATTGCATTCATATTGGAAAAAAATCATTTCTTTTTAAATCATAGTGATCTCTAACCTTGTCTTTCCCACATTGAATATTTCGTGAACCATTGGCAGGTTTAACAATGTTTATTTTATGTTGCCTTTGCATATTTTCCACACCTTTGTCCTTTTTTGTGGTTGGCATGGATTTTCTTAATGTGTGTTATCACTATGGTGCTATGCTTTAAAAGATCTTCTAGTTAAAGTCTGTGGATTGTTCTTTATGTCAATAGAAAATGCTTGAACATAAATATATGTCAAATGATGCAGTCAGGGATAAAATGCACTCAAATGAATGGAAGTATGAGTATTCAGGCGAGAGATCAAACAATTGAGAAGTTTTCAAATGATCCAGATTGCAAGTTATTTCCTTTGTTGTCGTTAATCTCTGAAAATTCTAACTTTGATCATCTATTTATGATCTGGGTGTTAACGTTTATTTGTCTTGTAGATTTTCCTGATGAGTTTGAAGACATGAGGTGTGGCCCTGAATTTGACAGTAGCTTCTCATGTAAGTACCTTCCCTGTCTAGTACTGTATTTTGCTTTTGTATGTTTGATCCTTTTCTGCTGAAGACAATAAATTTCTAGTTTGTATTTTTTTCAGCTCAACTTCGCAATGTGCCTAGCAAACAGGAAAGTGAATTTTCTAATCCAAGATATAATTTTATCTGCATCATTTTCAGGTTTTTTTGATGGATCCTTGGTGGAATCCAGCAGTGGAACAGCAGGCTCAGGATCGCATTCATCGGCTTGGACAGTATAAACCAATTAGGTACTTTGTTTACAGTCTAGTCAGTTTGTAAGTAACTATATCTTTGTTTTGGTTTGGTTTGTTCCGTTGCCCTGGAAAAATAAATCTCATAACAATGAAACCATGCTCGTGTCTAGTTTTTGTAATACAACTATGGTAGTATTGGTTTATCCTGTTTCCTATTTGAAGCAGCTCGCACGCTATTAGCGAATTACACACAGTGAGGTATATTTGAATTTTGGACCACTGTTTCCCCTCCCTAGCAGTTTATTTTGAACCAATGTTAAGTACAAGGTTATCTATACATTCCTCAAAGAATAATATATGATTAGGTCAAAACAAGTTTTGAAATTTTAAAGAGGCTTATCAAAATGTAATAATGGTATTCATGTAATAGTAAATTGCTAATAATCATTAACCATAGGTTTTTGATACATTGCCATCAGGTTGCTTTGGAAGCAGCTTAGTTTTAGGTTTCTATAGTCTCATTCAAGCTTCTTTGATTAAGAAATAAAGGATACTAAGATAACCTTTTTGGTACCATAACACAACTTTTGTGAACCAATTCATTAGTACAAATTTGAACTTTGAAATTTTTTGCTGATGCTAAAAATATATAAAATTTTCCGGAGAAGTCAAATTGCTTAATTCTTTGGTCATCTGCAAAGTTTTTAAAGGCCCACCATTGTAAACGTTTCTTAAATACATTCTATTGCAATTGGCCCTTTTGCAGAGTTTTTAGGCTATGCCCTTGAAAGCCTTTTTGAAATGCATTATGTTGCATCTATGATCATAAAGTTCAATAGTTTGTTCAATAGTAACTAGTCTTTTAATACAACAACTGACTATTGTAAATCTTGTTTATACATTCCTTAGGGTCGTGAGATTTGTCATTGCAAATACAATTGAAGAGAGAATTCTTAGATTGCAGGAGAAAAAGAAACTCGTTTTTGAAGGGTAAACGTTATAGCCATCAGTTGCTTCTACATGTTTGATGTTTTTAAAAGTAATTGCAATATGTAGGGAGTTGCTAAATAAATTATCATGTTTCTATTGCTTTGAAATTCAGCACTGTAGGAGGTTCTTCAGAGGATTTGGGAAGGTTAACAGAAGATGATCTTAGGTTCTTGTTCACAAACTAGGCAGCATAATAGACAGGATGAAATGAATGCCTTGTAATGGCTTCAAAAGCGTTGGTTCGAAAGGAGCATGTTGAGTCATAAAAACCTATGATATGCATAATCCATTTTTGTATATGTAGAAGAAGCTAAGCAGGGATTTAAATTGTGAAGGAATGCTATATTATCTCATATATATAGTTCTTCTAAAAGGGAAAATTGTCTGTCAATATGTAATGGAACCCAAAACGTGATGGTGTTGTTGGTGTGTCATGGTCCACTAGATCCATTTCTCCTAGCATCCGATGCCGAATGAAATAAACTCTGAATGAAATGATGTCCAGAAGAATAGTCAAGAGGGTTCCTGGGCCATCCACAATGATGCTATATGAAGGGGGTCACCCTTCATAACTTGTAGAGGACGGAAAAGCCAATATCTCTTGAATCAAAGAGGACACAATTCCAGCAATTGGCTTGCTGGGAAGAATCATGGTGAGAAAAAAAAGATGATAGAGTGATAGAGAAATCCAAGAAGATGGAGATCTCGGGAAAAGAGACACAAACTTGCAGCAGATTCATGATGTAGAACAAAATCCTACAGCTCTAGACAAAGAAAACCATCAGCTCAAAAATTACCAGCAGAGAAGAAGATGAAGAAATAAAGGATCTATAGCAGACCAGCAAAGAAGAATTCTAGTTTTCAAGTGAATTTTGGTTCTGCATGTTGTAAACCCAATCGAGATTGAAACCGGTGGGTGTTCTGTGTTTTGTGAAAAGGGCATTCAGCCTTGCAATTCTGGCAAGTTTCGTGGCTGTAAACGCAGAAGCCCCTGAAATCCCTGTTGTGATTATTGTAATGGAAAGAGGTTCAGAGGCTGCATATGCACTATGTAAATTAGTTGCAGTTAATAAAAAGAATTATGCATGTTTATTTTTTCCAGTTGTGTGTAATTGCATGCATGTGCTTTCTGTTGCTTCTAGCAGTGCTGCATTTGTATGCATATTAGATCAGAGTAAGGTTCTGACTCATGAGGTTGTTAGCTGGTGGCAAGCTGTCATTTCGTTTTACGTCAAGTGCTGCCTCCTCTTTATCTTGGTCGCCCTTTCTTTGTCTTGAGGAAAGGTTGCCTAGATGTCCAAATCAGATGATAGAAAAGATTAATCAAATGATCTATTTGATCATTCTCTGCCATGTTGGAAAAGGACATCTCACTTCAATAATTGATGTTGTGGCATGGAACATTAATCATGCCACCAACATGCAAGGACACAACGAACTTCTAAGCCTCTCTCAATTAGAATTATCAGAGCCAAATAGTTGGAAAGGTCCAAAGGAAGTAGCAGTTTCAAAAGTTCCACACTCTACTTATTGTTAACTATCAAAACAACAAGACCTGGCCCAAATTGTGGAAAACCTTGAACAGAAGTTAAACAGCATCAAACATGCCATTGATCTCCTGCTTAATTGCTTGGAGTTAAAATGAAATTTGAAGTGGGGGAATGAAGTAGGGAGCCAAATAAGAGAGGACTCAGGAGATGAAGGAGTTCATCATGGTTTAAAAGTATGCAGTAACTCTTTTCATAATGTCCTTTTTGGCTTTGCTTTTTTCCAGGTTTTTTGTTAGCAAATGTACTAAGTTTTGGTCATCAGCAAGAGGTGTTTTAATAGAATAGAGGGTATCCTAGTTTAAAATTTATATACTCCAACCTGGTATAAACAGATTTTAATCTTCAGTAATGGCCACCTCTAATGCTATGCTATCATTGCGCCATCTATTTTAAACTCTACAGTGGAAAGCAAAACTAGGCTCCTCACATTTTGTATTATCTATATATATTTTGTTAATGTAAAACTTCTTACTTGCCAAAAAAAGATGTTCAAAATATGTGCTAGTAATAGTCATCCAAGAGTAAACATATATATATATATATATATTAAGCAAGTTCCCATACCTCTCCCTGTCGTCGAATAGCTCCAGAAATACCACCAGATAATGTAGAGAATATTGCATACCATATCTGGGTATCCATGAAGTAGATCTGTAACAGAAGCACAAATTATTGTTGAAATCTTCAATCCTACCTAGATTCTTATGATACTAGATTATATTTCAGAAATAACAGAATTGATCTATAATAGAATTTTGCTATAGAATGGTATGTTTAATACATGCCCCCTCTGGAGTAGAAGTTTTGTACAAATGAGAAGATTTTATACTTCCCTTTCTGCAAACTTGCGACTATTATAGCTACTAACCAGTTTTAGAGGGTAGTAATTTTATCCAAAGGGAATAAATTCTATAATATTTTGAAGCAGTGCAATGCATTAAATATCACGTACCAATATGACAGGAGACCAGAGAGATATAACTGCACCCATGTTTCTTGTTACTGCAAGGGAAACAATCTTTTAATAATGATCTAGTAGAAGATGAGAACTAAAGCATAAATATAAAACACGTATAGCTATAAGGGAAAAAATTGTAAAATTCCAATGCATTACCATTTGGGAATAACTCATGCCATTGGTAATGAACATCTTTTACATTCATTATGTCCTTTGTTGGTTGCACAAGAGGTTTTATCTGCATTGCAAAAGTGCTCTAAAAACGTTAAAACTTAATAGCTGTTTGCTCAAAATATGTACTATTACAATACTTTTCCAAGAGCCTAAATATATGATAAGTTTTCTATTTACTTGTATATAGTAGCTGAAAGACAATTTGCTGATAAGTAACAATTGATAGAATGGCCGTTGACCTATTATAATTTGTAACAATTGATAAAATGGCCATTGACCTATTATAATTTGTGATTTTAATTGTAAATGCTACAAGATTCAAGGGATTAGCAAATTTATATCATGAATCAACTTTATATCCTGAATACAAGTCAGAGATACATTTTGAATTCATCATTTTTATGTGAGTTTTGAATTTTTCCTATCTGCTTTTACATTTTAATGGCCAGGCATGAATTGATCTTGTGCTGTAGACAGGTTTAAGTTTAACTGTCTAAATCTTAAAAAATTTCAAGCATGTTTGCATAATTGGTTTCATATTTCATTACAGTACAAGAAGAGTCTGTTTTTCTCCCTATCTGCTTTGACAGTGGCCTAGTTTTACTCAGATGATTGAAATTTTATGCTTATCTGATAATGTCTATAAAATCTGCTGACCCCCCAGGCATAAGAGAATGCAAAGATGCACTACGCAAATGCCTAAAGTCAATGATGCTAATGATGTGTCTGGAGGGATTTTGGAGAAGTTCCCAAAGCGCCTGAATTTAGATATTTAAACTTTATTATAATATTTTCATAATAATGATTTCTAAAAATTAAAAATAAAATAATTAAAAAAATTTAAAACTTAAAACCGACTTAAAAACCTAGAACCTATTATGCTTCACACTAACTATAAATACTGACGGGATTCTTGGTATTTTACCTCACGCTTCAGTTGTCTCCTAATGATGATCCCATAGTAGGGATCGAAACATCGAGATTTGCAAAATCATCCAACGCAGCTCCTTCTTATTTACAATTCTCCACTGTGTAAATGACTACTTTCATAAATACTAGTTACTGGTAAGTTGTAATAGTAAGAATTATGTAGTTTGTAGATTGATATCTATCATAAATTTGTTTGAATATCATCATTGTCAAGAAATAACAACTTCTTAAAGGGTGCTAGCTCAATGGTATAGCACCTGCCTAATTATAGGCAGGAGGTTGGTGGTTTTATTCCTCCATGCCCTATCATAAATTTCTGACTACAAAAATGACTAAATTCACATATATACGACTATTAGTAGCTAATTTCCTGTATCTTAATCGTATTTAGCTTAGTCATTAATATGTTAACATCTAGTAGTTTATTTAGTCGTATATTTGGTCATTAATGGTTGCAATCAGTGACTAAATCAGGGACTAAATCAATGACTAACTCAGTGATTAAATCAATGACTAAATCTGTGACTAAATCATTAACTATCAATGACTAAAACAATGACTAAATCATTGACTATCAATGACTAAATCAATGACTAAATCAATGACTACTAAGTCAAGCTATTAATGGCTAGTGAAATACGACTAGCTATAAGATAGTGGTAATTTGCTACTATAAGTCATCGACTCAAAAATAGTCATTTATAGCTTGATTTTAGTCATTTTTTTAGTCATTAATTTCTCATTTTCTACTAGTGTCTCATCCATGGTATTTCACAACCCATGGTATTTCCCTAAGGCACATTGTAATAATGTTATAAAAAGGCTCTATGAGTTCTCAATAAAGCATTTAGGGAGTTTTGGCATCCTACCTTTTTTTTATTATATTATTATTAGGTTTTGGTTTTGAGTGTCTTTCTGCATAAGGTTTGAGAAGTGAGGCTCAAAGAACCCTTTTTGAGCCTCACCCCTCCATGGGGAATATTTAATTATGTTTATTTGTATAGGCTATTCACATCCTAGATCTCATTGATGTTTCTTTCTCACTATTGGTCCATTATGTTATCTCTTCTCCTCCTCTCTCAGCATCCAATCCTTCCGGGTCTCATCCCTCGGGTCTTAGCTTCCAAGTAGCATTTTTCTGAAGAGAATTAAACTCTTCGTCCATGGCAGCTTTCCATCTCGTATCTTTCCAAGCATGGTAGTAATACATAGGATCTGACCCAATCATTAAATAATAGGTCTCAAATAGTAAATCATCATGGCAACAGAGCGCAATACCTGCTCTTTGAAATTCAAACCGGGTTCTTCTTGGATCAGCAGGATTTCCAATCTTTTCCCCGATGGAAGAAAGTGCCTTGGAAGATTTGTTTGCACTTCAAAATCTGATATTTCTTGCTCACTGATATCAGATATCAGTTCCACAAAATCAGAGTCATCACTCCCACTTTTATCACCCAAATTATCAGTAGAATAGGGAAGAAAATCAATAGAAGTTTCTTCAACTCGCTCTACCTCTTGGAGAGGCTCATCAAATTGAACACTTATTTCAATGAAAATTTGTTTTTTCTGATATTCAGTAGCTTGAATCCTTTATATTATTCAGGATATCCAATAAAAAGAATTCAACACTTTGCGGTTGCAAATATTTCCTCTTGTCAGATGGAATTCGGGCCCATGTAGTGGACCCAAACACCCTGATATTCGACAGATTTGGCTTGTGTCCAAAACAGGATTCAAAAGGTGTCTTAAATTTCATGGAGGAGTGAGGTACTTTGTTCTGAATGTGTTCAGAAACATTCATGGCCTCAACCCACAAATGTAGCAAATCCATTTTATTCTAGCATGCATGTGGTCATTTCCTCGAGAGAGCGGTTTTTCCTTTCCACTACACCATTTTGTTGAGGGGTGTAGGGAACATAATGTTGGATTTTGATCCCACTATCATAAAATATATTCATTGACTCAGAACTGATATATTCCCTTTTGTTATCATATCTCAGGGATCTAATCTTTTTCCCAGAGGTATTCTCCACCAATGCTTTCAATTCAATGAATTTCTCTAAAACTTCATATTTTTTTCTTAATGAAAAACACCCAGGTGTATCTAGAAAAATAATCTATGAAGTTGAGTACATACCAAGATCCATTCATGGATGTGATGGGAATTGGTACACTAATATCAGAATGTAACAGCCCTAAGATACTTGATTCTCAGCAAGCCTTTGTCTGATCAAGCTTATGCTCAGGGTGTTTTCCCACAAAAATATTAATTCTTGCACATGATCTAGGAACTAGGAATCAAAATCATCAAGAATATTTAACAAATACTCATGAATTAGCAATAATTGGAACCAAAATAGGTTTCCTCTTTGTATATTTTATAAACAAATAATGGGTTACAATTCCCATGCAGAGCAATAGCTTAACTCCATGAAGAATTCTAATACCTAAGGGACAATTCGAATTCAATGAGTGAGTCTAGCTTAACTAACTCTTTGCCATGCAATCTCACTCAGTTAACCACTTGACCAAAACCCTAATTGACTCACCAAACCATAACTGAAGTTGGAGTGCAATAAATGACTTAATCTCAACTGAAGGAGATCAAACACATGCCATAGCAAACCAACCATCAAGTGCTAGTCCTGCATGACTCCAATGAACCCTGATGAGGTTAACTGAAGCTGAACTGACCATCAGAAGTTGGTGGAGGAACCTTGTTGACTCCAGTTCATTAAATAATAATAAATAATCATTAAATAATATATTTAACGAATGGAGGCGCCTTAACTAACTGTAACTGACTTGTTGAACTGAAAGTAACCACCAGTTAGCAATTAGGTGCATTAATGTCACACATATCACCCCTGGAGTGCTCCAGTTAGCCTCCTTGACTGTAGGAGAAGGATAAGTTAGCCTCCTTGACTGTAGTAGGTGTGGGAGTGACTGGGATGATGGTAATTAATGCTCCACTGATGTCAATTAAACTTAGGATAGTGGTTTAACTCGGCCAATTTGACCGAAAGAGTGAGTATGATAGTAAATTTCTCCAACACCCCCCCTTAATCTATACTCAGGAAGAGCTAGAAAACATAGATGCATAAAATGCTAGGGACCTGGAAACAAAGGCCATAGGTCACCCTGTACAATAAAGCAACTGAAACAATGCTCAAAACAAACTAAGTGAGGAAAAGAGGGAAAACCCAGTGGGAAAAAACCCCCCCTCAAGCTGAACACTGAAAGTAGTCTAGATCACCCTGATGAACTCACCCCCAATAGTGAATGGAGGTAAGTGAACTTCTTTTCTGAAAATCTCTTGGTGAATATTTCTGCAATCTTCTCATCAGTCGGGCAGTATTGCATAATGATGGTCCTGTCATGCACTAGCTCCCTGATGTAGTGCATGTGAATCTCTACATGTTTGGTCCTCTGCCTGGTAACTGGATCCATGGATATCTTAATAGCACTCTAGTTGTCACAAAACAGGACAGTGGAAAAAGTACTACCAAGATCAAACTCTGAAAGAATGCCTTGCAACCAAATTGCTTGGATGCAAGCATTCACCGCTCCTCGATACTCGGCCTCTGCTGAAGATAGTGCTATGGCAGCCTGATTTTTTCTTAACCAGCAAATAGGGCCACCACCAAACATGAATACATATCCAAAAGTTGAATTTTGTTCAATAGAATCACCCGCCCAATCGGAATCTGTGTATCCAACCAGCTCTAGCTCAGAGTCTGCAGCATAGTGAATGCCGTAGGTCCTGGTTCCTTGAATGTACTGGAGGATCCTCTTGAATGCCTTCCAATGAATATCATGAGGCTGCTGCATGTATCTTGATACATAATTCATGGCATAACAAATATCATGCCTATAATGTGTCAAGTACAACAAGCTACCAATCAGCTGTCGATAGATAGTGCAGTCCATGGGAGGTGTGCTTTTTCCTTCTTCAAGGATGATCCCTGAAAGGAAAGGGAATGGTGTAGGTCTACATTCAGCCATGTTAAAGTTGACTAACAGTTCTGAAATGTATTTTTACTGAGTGACCATAATCCCATCATAATTTTGCTTGATTTCGAGCCCCAAAAATTGTTTTAGAAGCCCCAAATCACTCATTTCAAAGGCATTGTGGAGAGTAGTTTTGATGGCTGAAATTGAGGAAATTGTGCTACCTGTGATCAGTAATTCATCAAAATATAAAACAATAATAATAATATGACCATCATGCTGCTTTAAATACACATTTGGATCTGATCTACATCTCTGAAAGTTTTGCGAGAGAAGGAAGGCATCCATCTTGGAATACCACTCTCTTGGGGCCTGTTTTAACCCGTATAGTGACTTATTTATCTTGAAAACCAAATATGGATCAGTGATGTATCCCTCAGGATGCTTCATGTATATCTCCTCATGAAGATCTCCATGCAAAAAGGCTGACTTAACATCCATGTGATGCACCTCCTGGTGCTTGGATGCAGAAATAGCCAAAACAAGGCGGATGGAGTCCATTTTTGCAACCAGTGCAAAGGTCTCATGGTAGTCCACTCCTTGCACCTGAGAGAAACCTTTTGCTACCAGCCTTGCCTTATATTTTCAGGTGCTTCCATCAGCAGCAACCTTTTTCTGAAACACCCACTTGCATTGAACCAATTTCCTTCCCGGAGGAAGAGAAACTAGCTCCCAAGTAGTGTTTTTCTGAAGAGAATTCATCTCTTCATCCATGGCAAATTTCCATCTCGGATCCTTCCGAGCATGGTAGTAGGATTTTGGATCTGAAATAATCATCAAATAGCAATTTTTAGATAGAAAAATATCAGAACAAGAGAGTGCAATACGTGCTCTTTGGAAATCAGACCAGGTTCTCCTTGCATCATCCGGATTTCCAATGTTGTCTCCTGCGGAGGAGAGTGTCTGTCGGGCCCATGTAGGAAGATGATTTTGCACTTCAGGTTCTGATTCAGTATCTGATTTTTACTGCAAACTGATATCAGAAATCAGAGGATCCAAATCAGGGTCATCACCCCCAATTTCATCATCCATATATTCAGTGGAATAGGAAGGAATTTCAGCAGTTTTCTCCTCCACTAGTTCCACCTCCTGAAGAGGCTCATCAAACTTGACACTTCTCTCGATGATGATATATTTGGTATTGATATCCAGCAGCTTGAATCATTTAGATTCATCAGGATATCCAATAAACATACATTCTATGCTCTGTGGTTGCAAAGCCCTTCTTTTATCAAGCGGAATCCGGGCCCATGCAGTGGACCCAAACACCCGTAGGTTCAACACATCTGGCTTGTGTCCAAAGTATGCTTCAAAATGAGTATTTCCTTTCACTGATGAATGTGGCACCCTGTTATGAATGTATGCTACAACATGCATGGCTTCATCCCACAAATTTGCAGCAAGCTTCTTTGACTCCAACATACAGGTGGTCATCTCTTTGAGAGACCGGTTCTTCCTTTCCGCTACTCCGTTCTGCTAGGGAGTGTAGGGAATTGAATGTTGGACCTGAATACCAATTTGGGAGCAAATGTACAGAAACTAATTACTGACATACTCCCCTCCATTATCAGATCTCAAGATCTTGATCTTAATCCTAGAGGCATTTTCGATCAAAGCCTTCAATTCAGAAAATTTCTCACATACTTCTGATTTCTTTTTGAGAAAGAAAACCCATGTATACATTGAAAAATCATCAATAAAGGTAAGGAGGTACCTTGATCCATTCATGTATGTGACAAGCATTGGACCACTGATATCAGAATGTATCAGCCCCAATATGCTTGTAGCTCGGTTTGCCTTCCCCCGATCGAACTTGTGCTCAGGGTGTTTTCCAATCACACAACCCTTGCAGACTCCCGTGGTTGCCTTGATGACCGGAAGGCCTTCAACCATGGAATTTTTCTATAATTGCTACAAATATTTGAAATTAAGATGGCCAATCCTTTCATGCCACAGCCTACTAACCTCATTTCCATGAGTTAGCAAAGCGGTGGGCTTTGCATCCACAACAAAGTGAGAGAACTCATAGACTTTTGCATGATGATTTGCATGGCCTTTTGCAATGAGTTTCCCGGATGCAATTTATGTTATATCCACATCATTTGGGCTGAAAGAGACCCTCTTAGGCATTCCTGTATGTGTCATTTGATAGACACTAAGGAGATTTGCTGCTAGAGATGGTACATACAAAACATTAGAAAAAAAACTATTTTCTAGATTTACATTACCTTGTCCTTTGGTAATGATGGTGGAGTCATCTCCCAAGTGGATGGGGATGGATTTTCTGGTCTCCAAGGATGAAAAGGAGTCTTTTTCAGCCATCATGTGAATCAAAGCTCCACTATCAATCAGCAGTGATTTGGACTTTGAAGTGCTTGCCATGAGGGCATGAGCTTTCTCATGCTGTGGTTCCCAGTCTTGGTGATCTCTCCTCCGAAAGCTCTCCGGAAGATTGATGTGATTCTTCTCAAGGAGAGAGGTTGCTTCATCAAGATTTTTCTTCATGCAGGCATGTTCAGGGTGAAAAACCTTCCCACAGTAAGAACACCTAACTTTTTATTTCCCATTGTGCCCTTTTCCTTTGTTCTTCCTTGAACCGGAAGATTCATCATGCTGCTGATTTTCAAGTCTAGGATTTGGAGTATCAAATTTAGTTTTCTGATTTTTATGCTGCTTTCCTTTACCCTTCATATCTTTGGGCCCCGAGACATGGAGGGCTTGATCACGGGAAGATCGGATGATCCCCATCTGGACAAGCTTGTCATGTTCACTAGTTAAGGACTCAATGAAGGCATCGAGTGTAGGCATCTTCCATCCGGGAGTTGTGAGATTCCCCGCATGGAATGTAGAAAAAAAAAATGAATAATCAGCCTTGAGTTTGGAGAGGATGGCTAGGATGAGCTGATCACCTTCCTTCTCCACTTTGCATTGCTTCAAGAGAAAAATAGTATGCTTGAACTTTCTAAAGAACTCATTCAGAGTCTCAAAATTGGAAGGTTGGAGAGACATGAGTTCATTTTCGAGTTGATAAACTCTCATGTCATCATGCTGTCCATACAGAGATTCCAATTTGTCCCATATTTGTTTTGGTGTCTTCAGATCCGTAAGATGGAAGAGAAGGTCATCGGAAATAGAGAGGCACAAGAAATCGAAGGCTTCATCCTTCTTATTCAAGAATCTTGCTTTTTCTACGATGGATCTAGGCTCAACTTCAGTGTCCATGGCAACTCTAAAGAGTCCTTTGGAATACAGTTGATGCTCGATTTTGAGTTTCCATGTGTGGAAATTGTATGGAGTCAACAGAGGTACTGAGGAGGCCATCTGGATAAGCTATAGCGAATGCTTCACTTGTAGAAACCTGAAAATCAAAAAAAAAAAGACAAAATAAGGTCGGACAGCCTGCACATTCTAGGCTTTCATCACAACCAACATAGTCAATCAAGTAAGCTTGATAACCAAGTTCTTTAATTGTGATATTGAGTGGTAAGCCTTGGCTTCTGGTGTAGTGCTGGAATTTCCAGCTATTGCTCACTTCTCATGGAGAAATCTGTCAAAAAGCTTGTTCTTGAGAGATTGTTCTTTGTCCCACCGTAAGCTCTGATACCATATTAATTCTTGCACATGATCTAGGAACTATGAATCAAAATCATCAAGAATAATTAACAAATACTCATGAATTAGCAATAATTGGAACCAAAATAGGTTTCCTCTCTGTATATTTTATAAACAAATAATGGGTTACAATTCCCATGCAGAGCAATAGCTTAACTCCATGAAGAATTCTAATACCCAAGGGACAATTCGAATTCAATGAGTGAGTCTATCTTAACTGACTCTTTGCCATGCAATCTCACTCAGTTAACCACTTGACCAAAACCCTAATTGACTCACCAAACCCTAACTGAAGTTGGAGTGCAATAAATGACTTAATCTCAACTGAAGGAGATCAAACACATGTCATAGCAAACCAACCATCAAGTGCTAGTCTTGCATGACTCCAATGAACCCTGATGAGGTTAACTGAAGCTGAATTGACCATCAGAAGTTGCTGGAGGCGCCTTGTTGACTCCAGTTCATTAAATAACAATAAATAATCATTAAATAATATATTTAATGAATGGAGGCACCTTAACTGACTATAACTGACTTGTTGAACTAAAAGTAACCACCAGTTAGCAATTAGGTGCATTAATGTCACACAGATCACCCCTGGAGTGCTCCAGTTAGCCTCCTTGACTGTAGGAGAAGGCTAAGTTAGCCTCCTTGATTGTAGGTAGGCGTGGGAGTGACTGGGATGATGGTAATTAATGCTCCACTGATGTCAATTAAACTTAGGATAGTGGTTTAACTAGGCCAATTTGACCGAAAGAGTGAGTATGATGGTAAATGTCTCCAACAAAAAAAACCCTTACAAATTCTTTGGTAGTTTTGATTGCCGGGAGGCCTTCAACCATAGAATTTTTCTGAAGTTTTTGCAAGTACTTAAAATTTAAATGACCAAATCTCTCATGCCAGAGTCTACTGACCTCATTTCGATGAGTCACAAGAGAGGTGGGCCTTGCATTCTCTAGAAAATGGGAAAACTCATAGGCTTTTGCATGATGGTTTGCAAGGCCTTTTGCAACAAGTTTTCCGGATGCAATATCATTGATTTCCACATCATTGGGGCTGAAGGTTACTCTCTTGGGAAATCCAATATGGTTCATTTGATATACACTTAGGAGGTTGGATGCCATAGAGGGTACATACAAAACATTGAAAAAAGTGCCATGTTCAAGATTTATTGTACCTTGTCCTTTCGAAATGATGGTGAAATCATATCCCATGTGGATGGGGTTGCTCTTGTCGGTGTCCAGGGAGGAAAAATAAGCTCTAGAGTCTATGAGCAGAGTTGTGGGATTCGAGGTGCTTTCCATGAGAGAATGACCTCTTTCTTGTTGGGGATACCCATCTTGATTATCTCTCCTTCGAAGGTTCTCAGGGAGATTGATATTGTTTCCCTCGAGGAGAGAAGTCATCTCATCAAGTTTATTCTTCATGCAGGAATGCTTAGGGTGGAAGCCCTT
Source organism: Pseudotsuga menziesii (assembly GCA_001517045.1). Classification (NCBI taxonomy): domain Eukaryota; kingdom Viridiplantae; phylum Streptophyta; class Pinopsida; order Pinales; family Pinaceae; genus Pseudotsuga; species Pseudotsuga menziesii. The sequence goes on along the minus strand of LPNX010792862.1, from coordinate 98,270 downwards.
CCCACAATAAGAACATTTGACTTTCTTCTTGCCTTTATTTCCTTTTTTCTTTTGTTTCTTAGAGCTAGAAGGATTCTCTTGCTTGTTCTTTTCTTTAGGATTTTGAGCATCTACTTTAACCTTTGGGTTCTTTTGCTTCCCTTTTCCTTTCAAATCTTTTGGCCTCGAAGCAAACAAAGCTTGATCTTTTGAGGATATGAGGATCCCCATCTGAACAAGCATATCATGATCATTTCTAAGGGTCTTGATGAAGGCATCAAGAGAAGGCATTTTCCATTTTGGGGTTGTTAGCTTCCCCGTCTAGAATGATGAAAAAAAGATAGAATAGTTTCTACCCAATTCAGAGAGGATAGCTAAGATGAATTGGTCATCTTCCTTCTCCACCTTGTGTTGCTTTAGCAAGAGCAGTATATGCTTGAATTTTGTGAAAAATCATTCATGGATTCAAAACTGCTTAGATTCAGGGAGATCAACTCATTTTCAAGTTGATAGATACGAAGATCATCCTATTTATCAAGGAAGGTAGTGAGATGGTCCCAAATATCTTTCAGATTCTTCAATCCTGAGATGTGGAAAAGAAGACCTTTGGAGATGGAAAAAAATAGGAATCCACAGGCCTCATCTAGTTTATTCCAGTGTTTTATCTTCTCTGTAGCAGCATTAGGCTCTAATTCTGTGTTCATTATGACCCGGTAGAGCCCTCTTGAACAAAGCTTAATCTCCCTATCTTCCTTTCATTTATGGTAATTGAAAAAGGTGAGGATATCTAGAGAATGAGCCATGGATATACTGTAGTGAATGCAAAGGACATGTAAAAGCTTGCAATCAACACAATGAAGTCACTGTAAGGTCGAACATCCTGCACATTTCAGGTTTTCATCACACCCAACATAATTGATCAAGCAAGCTTGATTAACAATTCCTTAACTTGGGTTATTAAGTGGTAAACCTTCTGCTTCTGATGCAGTGATGGAATTTGAGATTTTTCTCAATTTTGCATGCAAGATCCATCAAAAATCATGTTCTTGAAGAATACTGCTTCGTCTCGTTATGGCTATGATACCATACTGATTCTGTCATAGCAATCTTGGGACAAAGTATAAACTCACAAGTGATTCAATTGACAAATTACACATGAAATGATGCAACGGTACTGCAATAGGATGTTGCAGTTCTGTATTATCGGTAAAAGAATGGATGATACAATACAATGTCATGCAGAATGCACGAATTCCAAGATAATTCAAATTCTCTAGGAGGTCATTCAAATTACATGGATGAATGCTGCTTAACTGAATGTCAGAAACACTTTACGCACTTAGTTAACCATTGATCTGATCCATAACTCACTCTCACACTAAGTCCTAACTGAATCAGATTCTAACTGAATGTGACTCAACACATGTCACTACATGTCCAAATCAAGGTGGTAGTGCATCCCTAACTCCAATTACCTTCAATGTAGTTAACTGAAGTGACACCTGTCATCAGAAGTTGTTGAAGGTGCCTTAGTTCACTCCATATCAACCAAATCATCCCAAAATAGCCATTTGCATGAATGAGGCACCTTTATTACTCAACCTAACGGATTTTTAGGTTAAACAACAATCAGTTAGCAATTAGGTGCACTTATAACACTCAGATCACCCCAAAATTGCTCCCTATTTGAAGGAGGAATCCCAGTTAGCCTCCTCGATTGAAGGAGAAGGCTTAGTTGGCCTCCTTGACTGAAGGAAGGTGTGGGTGTGCTCATGTTTATGTCATAGTGTGCTCATCTGATGCCAATTAAGTCAATTAAACTTAGGATAGTGGGTAAATAAGACAAAATGGACCAAATAAGTGTGCATGTTGGGTAAATGACTCAAACAAGGACAAATACTTTCCAATCATCCAATTAGACTTCTAGAAATTTTTGTATGAAATCTTTAAAGGAAGCTACTACAGTTCTGAAAAAAATTGCAAGAGAATTCTTAAGTCTGAAGGGATTATCATATATTGGAAACATCCCCACTCTGTTGTAAAGGTAGTCTTGTGTCAGTCTTCCTTTGCAATCCTAATCTAATGGTAACCAGAAAATCCATTAGTGAATGAGTACATTTATTTCCCTCCAACAATATCTAGTACTTCATCTGCAAATGGAGTCAGAAATGGGCCATGTAAGAAAGCATCATTCAATGTTCTCAGGTCGCCACAAATTGTTACTTTTCTTGAGGTATTTTTTTCCTGGACTAATATAAGAATAATCCATTACTATTTCTCAACATGTTCTATAACATGTGCCTCTAGCGTTCAGTCCAATTCAGCCTTGACCTTTTCTTTGTATCACAGATTCAATCGATATAGTCGTTGCTTGACCAGTTTTGTGTCGGGCCTCAAAGGTATTTTCATTTTTTCTGAGATATCTGAATATTTCCTTCATTTCTAAAAATCTGGTAGGGAATAGATCCTAAAAATCATGCAATAAATCAATGATCTTTCCTACAGTCTCTTTATCCCAACAATCTCCAATATTGACGAACTTTGCATTTTCACGCGAGCCAATATTAACTTTCTTGATTTTGAGTGGACTCAAGAATTGGTCACTAGAAATACCAAATCCCTCCACTGCACGCATACCTTCCAATTCAGGTATGCTTATGTTGAGAAAATCATCATCATTCGGTTCTTTCATCACATTATAACATTCCATCCAATGGTGTATTATCGTACTACATTGATGGAAATTTGTCATTGTGATAGGGATTTCTTCAAATATATTCATTTTCATTACTTGCAATGCAACATCGATTGTTGGATGGTCATATGTGAAATCGAATGTATGTGTGAAACTAGTGGCCAGTTCTTCCCACTCGAGAGTTCCTCGTCGCAATTGAATAGATTTATACCAATTCCTTAGTATCATGTCCAATGTATGTATGAAGTGATGAACCCATAGCTATTGTGGATATTCCTACCATGTCATGCGACAATGCTCAATATGTTCAACATGATTTGTCAATCATGTATACGTGTGGCCAGTATAATTGACCTCTTCTCCAAATATGATCTCCAACAATATTCTCCATTGTGTCCATTCGGAGATAGATTGTTTATGTGTACCCCACCATCTAGCGAGCGTAGATTTCAACACAAAGTCCAAGGAAGACAATAATTGTGATTCTGTAAATTTTGCTTCAAATTCTGTTATAAAGGATGCAAGGTTAGGCAAGCCTTCATATGTAGGTATTTCTCTTGCTTTAGCTTCTACCCATCACACAGATCTTGTAATTCTTGCGCATCTTTTCATGGAAAATTCGTGCAACCAATTCTACCAATTTTCTAATGCTTCACTTGAATCGAATGTACAGGAGATAACACTCCACCAAATCAACTTTCCATTAGCTATTGTATTTATATATTCATCTTTTGAAGACATGATATTATATCGATGATCCAGGTAATCACCTTTCCCGTCACTTTTAACTAGCTTGACATATCTCTGTCCTTCGAGCGGATCAATCGGTGTGACCACCCTTTTCTCTGAGTCTTCAAATGAAAATATTATTTTATTAATATTATTGACGGCGTGATTATATATCACCCAAAAGATACCCAAAATTGAAAAATATGGGTTTGTATCATCATGATGTCGATCAATGCAAATCCTGCATATGTTCTATGGCCTTCTGACTCGACAGGTACTTGAGTCAGTCAAAGAATGGGTAGAACCTTTGATTGATTTTCTAGTCTTAGTTGAATGGGAGATGAATCCCATCGTGACTTGTTCATGCTTTCCCATGTCTTCCTTGTCAGGATATTGACATTAGAGCCCAGATCTAAGATGATATAATCCATATCATAGTCTCCTATATGTGCAGTCATTTGTAACTCACGTCAAATTTTAAATCTTTTCCCGACATGGCTAACTCTTCTTTCAGGTCACAACTCTTCTATATTTTTTTCTATGAGTGCTATCAATTCTGCGATAACTTCTTTATCATGGATTAGCGCAAAGAAACTTTTGAAAAATTTGTTTAGCTTACAAACCTTTCTCGTCGGTTTCTTCCTGAGTATTTGATCGAACCTTTCGGACATCTCCCTTACTTGTCCAGATGTCAACTCTTGATTTGTCTTGACAAATTTCATTCAGAAATCTAATAGTGCTTTCTTCTCTTTCTAAATGATGAATTATACTTTCATTTGTGTCACCGGTCACACCTGCAGTTGTCTATTTTGTGCATCCCGTTCTGCTCAACCTGCAACACCTCCCCTTTTAACGATAGACAAGTCTTATTTTCTTGGCTTGCCATAAATATTCTGTATGTTCTGGATGGGATTCTACACAGGGTTGGGATTTCCCACAATTCGAGCATGCCACTTTGCAATCAATTGTGGACACTCTTCAACGATATGATAAAATTCCTTACAATACAAACATGTCTTCCCAGGACTTGCACAATATTGAGAAAAGTGTCTTGGTTTTCAATAGTTATAACATATGACTTGCACTATTACTCGACCAAATACTCCTCCTCCTTGTTGTTTTTGTCCCTGGCCTCGAAAAATTCTAGGTTTAGGGTAGTGTTGATGCGACGAATACTGATTTTGTTGATATTGCGACTGAGGATATTGCAGTTGTTGAAATTGTGCTGGTGGATATTGAGCACATTTGTATTGAAATTTCCCTAATTCACCTTGCATCTGCTCATCATTCTTCATCAAGTAGGTATCCACCATCATCTCTTGCAGTAGTTGGAATGCTCTGCAATCTTTCTCATCATGTCCTACATATTTACAAAATTTACCATACATACTAGCTGGTGTACTTACAATATTCTACTAATAAAAACATTCTTCTAAATTATAGCCTCTAGTTTTACATATCCTACACCAAGGCATCCCTTGGGTGTTTATCGGGTTCGGTGCTCGTGTTGTGACATAGTTCATGAGTTTTGGGAAATTTTCTTTATGTTGTCATTTTTCTCTGTATCTTGTATACCATAGATATTATTGAACCTATTTGTAATTTTTGATGTCCTGGAGTTGTAGCATAAGGTTAACCAGTTGCAACTGAATTTTCATCATTCCTCCATCGGTTTCTCCAATCGATGAGGATTCTAGCTTCATTGTTATTTCCAGAGCTTCTATCTATGACACAATATTCTGTTGCATCAATGGAACATGGATGTGTGAAAAATACGTGACAATGAACTACTTCTTGTGTTGTATGCCCAACATATGGAAGCTTACTTTGGACATTAATGTCTTGAATCTCTGGTCAAAGTCCCATACAGACTCTGTAGGTAGCTCCTTGATTTGTTTAATCTCTCTAATGCATTGCAACTCAGATTTTGTCTTTCCAAACACATCTATCATTCTGATTCAAATCCGGTCGAATGTTTTCTATGCAACCCCTACTGGAACTATAGAAAACTTCATGTACCATTCTAGTGCATGACCTCATAGATTTGTGAACATATGTGCTTTATTTATGTCTTCATTTTGGACCTGTCACACATTCCATATGGATTCACAGAGAAGCCAATGTAGTTATGGGTATTCCAACTCATTTCCATTAAATATCGTTATCTTAATGTTAGTTCCAACCATTATGTTAACTGCTAGAATGCTTTGGAATTTTTTTTACTAGCCAGACTCCCTTTTCCACTATTCACATCATTAGTACTATTTTTATTTACAAAATAACTTAGAGTGAGTTTCTAGATCTTACCTCTGGTGATGTATGTGGAGTTGTAGGGTATCGTACTCGTGATTTGGGTCTAGAGCTTCTACTAATGCTTCTGATTCTTCTTCTCCTTTATATTTCGGATGGTATTCTTCTTCTTTGTCACAAGAACCTCCGTCCACGTGTGATGCAAGATTGTAGTCTTATCCTTTGGTTATACTGCAGCCTCCTCTTCCTGTGAAAATATTTATTCTCTTTCTCGATCGAAATGTTATTCCACTTCTCAATTTTCCAACCTCTAGCTTAATTCCTCTATCATCGAGGAACATCTCAATTTATTTTGCACCATTTTTCACACAGTTCTGCTATGGCATATTCAACCTTCTATGCATAGTTCTCAACAGCCACATTCATAGGATTTTTTTTTGCATACAAACATCTTTATCCAAGTCGTCAAAGATGATAAATATCTTCCTAATGGTCCTTGGAAAAAACTTATTTCTTCCTCAATATATGATTTTATGGTGTCAAAAAGAAACTCAGTAATGTATCCCAACAAAATACTATCTACGAATAAATCAACATCCCTCAACACAGGGTTTCTAACACTTTTCAGCCACTAAATCAACTGAGGATTCTACTACATTGGTTCTCCTCCTTGAAAAATTCTTTGCTGGTTTTCCAACTTTGACAACCACTCATGCAACAAAGTAAGAAATTCAGAAAAGAAAATATCATGAATATCTATGTAAATATATTGGCACAACTAGTCTGTTGGATTCAACCAAGATTCTTTACTCCGTTCTTGTGCAAACTCTAATTCTTTGAAATCCACCAAGACTTGGATTTCATCCTTGTCGAATGCCATGACATATCACTCACCAAAATGATTCACGGTCCTGGAAACAAATCCATTTGTTCGGATTGACTTCTTTTCGACCCAAGTTCATTCCTTCTTTTATGTGCAACAAATACCAAGATATCGACTGGACATAGCAAGGCTCAGTTGGAAGGACCTACGACGCAGATGCATATTAATATTTCACATGATAAGCTAGAAATCATTAGTATTTAATCCAAATTCACAAGGATAGCATATGCAGAATCAATGAAATAAACACAATCACAAGATAGGAACAATATTTATCCTCGAAAACCCTCATGGGGAAGAAAACCCTGCAAAAATTCCTTTGTATAAGATGTATAAGATAAAACCACAAAACATTTATTATTCTCCTTGTTGATATGTATCTCTCTCTCTCTCCTATGCACTACTCAAGTGAGTGTGTCTATGTTCTAATGAGAAACAAATCTTCTCTATTTATACACTTTAAGTCACTTAAATTTTATCCTAACAACTCGGCCCCACTAAACTGACTAGGCTAAGTTCACCTAGGAATACTCAAAATAGTATTATATTATATTCATTGGGTTACTGTTGACTTAGCTTACAATGGAGGGTTTAATTCATGTCTCTATGATGACCAATTACAATAATAACATCCCGATGGAGGGATAATAACATATCCCTTGGATTACATCAGTAAAATACTTTTAGAATATCCTTTGAAGTTACAATATTTCAACACTCCCCCTTAATTAGAAGAGTATTCTACTGACAACATCATCATCAACTATAGGACTAACGAGAGAGAGTAGTATCAAGGTAATACATCTATATGTCATAGGAATTTTTCAGCAATCATCAATAACTAAAACAGTTACTCTTCAATGTCTTCAACTTTTGCAGCACACGATCACTTGATACCTTTTGTAACAACACTTCGATCTCCTGATCCTTTGCAGTAGCACTTCGATCTTCTCGATCCTTTGCAGCAACACTTCGAACTTATCAATCCTTTGCATCAGCACTTCAATCTTATCAATCCTTTGCAGGAACACTTCGATCTTCTCAATCCTTTGCAAAAAAACTTTGATATTCTTAATCCTTTACAATAGTACTTGGATATTTTTTATCCTTTACAAAAACACTTCGATATTCTTGATCCTTTGCAGTATCACTTCAGTCTTCTCGATCCTTTTCAACATCACTTTGATCTTCTTGATCCTTTGTAGTAGAACTTTGATATTCTCAATCCTTTACAGCAACACTTTGATCTTCTTGATCCTTTGTAGCCGAACTACCTATAGTACACATGATCTCTTTGTTGGATGATCAATCCCTATCACTTTAGGACATAGGTCCAAGGATGATGAAATATTCCATCGGCCTATTCCTCATTAACAAGGAGGGTCCATAGTATTGACGATATGAATCATCTACAACTGAAAGTAGATATTGTCTACATGTGAATGCAAGATCTGTTGTCCATAAGGACTCATCGTAGACCATCCTCAACCTATTAGTGAAAGGACCAGTCCAAGTGAGTGTTATAATATGCAATCTACATGTACATACAGGCATACTCTCCATAGAAGAGTATCGTCTGCAATTCCAGATCTTAAACACACCTATATGCAGGCCCTCATTGTAGGACATCCTTAGTGTGAAAGCTAGGACCACTCCATGTGAGTCTTATACTACGACATCCGTAAAGACTCATCATAGAGAATCCTTAGCAATAAATCAAGGACCACTCCCAAGTGAGTGTTATGGGGCTAGTTTTCCATTCATTCACAAGTTCATCTTAATTCATTAGCAAATGTAAATGCATAGATTTAAACACAATAATACTTATCTTGAAAGAATATTGTCCCGCAACTAGCTATGTCGCTGCAACATTCCACCCAACCATAGGTAAGTGTGCTCATTAATATCTCAGCAGCACTGCCACCCCTAAGCTGGGCATGATTCCCACAAGGAATAAGGAACACTAGCAGGCTCACACATAGAAAGGATACAACAAAACTCAGCCAAGCCAACACAGTTGGGTTTATCAGGCTACAAAGGAGCTGGAAAGGATGACTGCTAATCTAGTGAGCTCAACCACAAAGCTATGGAAACCTGCACTAGATCTATCCTGGCTTCTAAAACATCTACACACCCAACACAAGGAAGCATCCCCTTCACTATTACGTAGTCCCTCAGGATATGCCTTCCCTTCCAATGCTATTTAGGGTGTGAAAAGAAGAAATCCAACCCCCTAGCTCTATTTGTGAGATTCCTTCTCCCACTAGGTTTATCAAGCTAATTCAGGCCCAAATCCACTCCAAACCAGTTCAGACCAAGATGAAATATGCATACACAGTAAGATACACAATTTTGGGAGGAGGAAAAATGGTTTTGGCAACAAAACGAATTGCGAAAATGGGTAAGAACAACCCCCTAACAGCATTTCGATTTCCATAAACATTTATAGCCTTCAAGCAGGTAAAAATAGATTCATCCAACACCCAAAAATCATGGGTCTCTTCTCCAATTTGTTGTGCAACCCAAAAACGTTTTTCTCGGCCGGGTAATGAGGGAAACACCTATCAAAGATCCCAACCAATGAATATTAGAAAACAAACTTCCTAGCCATGGGGAAAAAATAGGAAAATGTAAAAATGTGAATGGGGAATGCACAACAACTCCAAAAACATGAGAGAGGAGAAATACGTTAATGCATGAGGGAATGGGAAGCATTTTGGGGCTAGTAACTTAACCCATAAGTCAAAAAATGTATTCCCAAAAGTGGGTGCTTCCCAAAATTCGAATTCCTAACTCCCATACCTTGTCCATTCTCATGCAATAACTAACCCGACCAATTTCTAGTAGAATTAAATGATTGGGAACAAGAGACAAAATGTATAGTTGACAGTTTGATGGGTTCTCCCTTTGACATTTGGATTTTCCCCATTAGCCCAAAGGTTTGAATATTTCCCCCCCTTATCCTTAGGAAATCATGCCTCCATATCTTAAATGTTGCATTGACATAGTTGGTTGTGGGTATTTTAATTTAAATGCATATTTACATGATGTCCAAAATTATAATGTGCTTGGCTAGCATGAAATACCAGTGAAAACGATTTGAATCACCGAAACATAAAATGATAAATCGATGGTAGGGATTTTTCCTTTATCTCCTCACCATGATTAATTACAATATATACATCATATACATTTTTAATGCAAACAGGCTCAAAATTGGGGTGTTACATTCCCCTCCCCCTTTAACAACACTGTCCTCATTGTTTTACAAGATTGAACAAAAATGCTACACTGGTACCGCCTTCAGTGCTCTGCAAAATTGAACAAAAATGGATGTGCCAATTGCATGGCATCCTTTGACTCCCATGTAGCCTCTTCAGTACCGTAGTTCTCCCATTGCACCATTACCTTCCCTCTGGCTTGGCTTCAGAGCATTGTGACTTTCCTGTCGAGGATGTACATTGGCTCGATTTGAAACTCTCCCTCAGGTTCCACCTGAATCACATCCAAATTTATCTCATGGTTAGGATCATGTACATATTTCTTAAGCAAAGAAACATGAAAAACATTAGGAGCTCTGGTGCTACCAGGGAATGCAAGTCTATATGCAACAGGTCCTATTCTTTTGAGCACTTCAAACGGCCCCCAATATCTAGGTGACAGCTTGGCACAACTTCCAAGCTTCAAGGAACTCTTCCTTTCCCTCACTCTAAGGTAAACATGATCCCTAACATTGAACTCTTTGTGCACTCTATTCTTATCTGCATAACTTTTCTGCCTATCCTGGGCTGCTTTCAGATTCTACTTGATCCTTACAACTTCTTGCTCCATTTCCTTAAGCAATTCTGGCCCAAGCACAATCCTTTTCACTATATTATCCCAAGTCACCGGTGTCCTACACCTCATTCCATACAAAGCTTCATATGGACTCATTCCCAAGGATGCTTGCTGTCCATTTTTATATGCAAATTCTACCAAGTGTAAATAATCTTCCCACTTGGTTGGTTTTTCCATTACACACATGCAAATCATGTATTCAAGCACTTGATTAACTCTCTCTGTCTTCCCATAAACCTAAGAATGGTAGGCAGTGGTGAATTTCAACTTTGTACCCAAGTCCACAAACAAATGCTTCCAGAAATTGGAAGTGAACTTGACATCCTTGTCAAAGACTATTTCCTTAGGAAATCCACAAAATTTGAAAATCTCCTTCATGAATATTTTTGAAATGTCATCATTCTTATGTGTGGAATTAACCAGTATGAAATGTGTTTCCTTTGTCAACTTGTCTTCCACAACCATGATGGAATCATGTTGTCTCCAATTCATTGGAAATCCTGTAATAAAATCCATGGAAATAACCTTCCATTTCCATTTTGGAACTGACAAAGGATGCAACAAACTTGCTGGGTATTAATGCCTAACCTTCACCTGCTGACATTTCATGCACCTTGAAATATATTCAGCCATGTCATTTTTAATTCCTGGCCAAAAATACTGCTTTCTGGCTGTAGAATTGTCTTTTGATATCCTGGGTGACCAGAATATGGAGATTCATGTATTTCATCCATAACAACTCTCCTTAAATATTCTACATTCGGAATATAGATCCTGTTCTTATAGGTAAGAAGTCCATATTCTTCCAATTTATATCCCTCATACCTATTTTCAAGGCTTTTCTACTGCAACTTATCCTTGACTTGTGCATCTTTTCATATCCTGGGTGACCAGAATATGAAGCTTCATGTATCTCATCCATAACAACTCTCCTTAAATATTCTACATTCGGAATATAGATCTTGTTCTTATAGGTAAGAAGTCCATATTCTTCCAATTTATATCCCTCATAACTATTTTCAAGGCTTTGCTACTGCAACTTATCCTTGACTTGTGCATACAATTAATCTTCAACAGTATGACTAACAATCTATTGTATCAAATCCGATTGGAAAATACTAATAGATGCCACATGCATTTCCTACACCTTCCTTCTGAGTGCATCAACAACCTTATTCTCTTTTCCCTTTATGTACTTGATTTCAAAATCAAACTCTCATAAAAACTGCAACCATCTAGCTTTCCTGGCATTTAGAGTAGGTTGATCAAACAAATTCTTCAGACCAGAATGGTCTGTCCTTAGCTCAAATCTTCTTCCCATCAAGTAATTCCTCCACATCTTGAGATCATGAACTATGGATGCAAGTTCTATTTCATTAGTGGCATAGTTTTTCTCATGTTCGTTCAATTTTCTTGACTAATAACATATCACGTGGTTGTCTTGCATAAGGACTCCTCCAAGCCCTTGACCGCATGCATCGGTACACACCACAAAATATTTTTCTAGGTCTGCATTCTTCAAGACTAGTGCACTTGTGAGAATATTCTTCAACTACTGGAAGCTTTATTCACACCTTGGTGTCCATTCAAAATTTATTCCCTTCTTTTAGAAATAAGTGAATGGATGTGCAACCTTGGAGAATCCCTTAATGAATCTTCTGTGGTATCCTGCAAGTCCCATAAAAGATCTTACATCTGTTACATTTCTTGGAGTAGGACAATTCATAATGGCCTCGATCTTCTTAGGGTCTACAGATATGCCCTCATCCGAGATAATGTTACCCAAATAATGAATCCTATCTTTATAGAAGTCACACTTACTCAACTTTGCACACAACTTATGCTCCCTAAGCAATTTCAATGTTAATCTCATATGTTCTTCATGCTCTTCCTCATTCTTAGAATAAATAAGAATGTCATCAGGGAAAACAAGAACAAAATTGTCCAAATACATGTTGAAGACACTATTCACAAGGCACATAAATGTAGTTGGTGCATTTGTGAGACCAAATGGTATCACTACAAACTCATAATGTCCATACCTTGTTCTGAAGGTTGAATTATGAATGTCTTCATCATTGATTCTCACTTGATGGTAACCAGACCTCAAGTCAACCTTGGAAAATACCTTTTCTCCTCTTGTTCAATCAAAGAGGTCATCAATCCTAGGTAAAGGATATTTGTTCTTCACGGTGACTTTGTTTAGCTACCTGTAATCAATACACAACCTGAGAGTACCATATTTATTTTTCACAAACAGAACTGGTGCCCTAGAAGGAGACACACTCGACTTGATATTCTTCTTCTCCAACAATTCTAGCAGTTGCATCTTCAGCTCTAGCATTTCTGGTGTACTCATTATGTAGGGTTTCTTGGACACTAGTGTTTCTCCTGGAACAAGTCAATTTTGAAATCAATGTCTCTCTTTGGAGGAATCCCTAAAATCTCATCATGAAACACATCCCTGAATTCCTACAACAAATGAAAGTCCTCCAACCTATGATTTTCATTCTCTATTACCTCCAAAATATGAGCAGCATACAACTGGAAACCTTTCTTACATAACTTCTTCAACTACATTGATGAAATTTTCCTTACAAAAATCACCTTTGGAATTCCTCTTACAACTCTTGGGTTCCCTTCTTCATCCATGAATTCAAAAGTCTTTTTATAACAATCAAGTTTAACTCTATGAGCTTCTAACCAATCCATTCCAATCAGAATGTCATAGGAACCAGGTGGTAGAACATTTAGATTTGCATAAGTGACCAATCCATTCATGGCCAATGGAAATTTCTCTACCACTTCATGAACCTTTCTCTTAGTTCTAGTGGCTAGATGAACTAAACATGATTTACTATGCTTTAACTTCTAAAAAGCACAAATCTCAACTTCTTTAGAAGTAATGTAACTATGAGTAGATCCAATGTCAATCAATATAGAAATAGATTGCTCAGCAATATTACCTGCAACTTCAACCACAATCGACTGGTGATCTTCTTGAAGGTCCTCCATTGCTCCATAAATCGTAGGGACAGTCCTTGCTACCTGGCCCACTGTTTCCACTTCTTGGATGTTGTAAACTGGCCTTGCATTCTAATTCTCAAGTTTACAATTCCAGCGCATGTGGGGTCCTCCACATTTCCAACATTGGAGTGGTTATCTATTTTGTTGTGGATCTCGTGGATTTTCTCCCACCATTCTAGCTGGATGCTTCTCAACTGGGGATGGTTGCTTCTACTGATTCTTGAAGTTAGAAGGTTTGAAACATTTCTTCTATTGGTCAAACTTCTCATTCTTTTTTGCCTTCCCTATCTTGTGATAATTAGGTTTTCCTTTACTTTGCTCATAGTAATACTTAGCCTTCCTTATTGCTTCTTCCATAATTCTAGGTTCGTAAAACTCAATTATTTCTTTGTAAGACTAAGGAAATCCACTCAGGAAATGTTGGATATTCATCACCTCATCTTTGATGTACTTGACATACCTCAAAAGTTCTAGGAACTTATTTGCATATTCCTCCATAGTTTTCTGTCCCAATCTCAATTCATGGAACTCTTTAATATTATCATCATAGTACCTGTTAGAGAGGTACTTCTGCTTGAAATAATTCCGGAACTACTTCCACACAATCCTCCTTTCATTAATCTTTTTCACTTTTCTGAAGTGCTCCCACCATATGGTCGCCCTCCCAGTCAAATTGAATATGGCTACCCTAGCCTTCATATTTCCTGAATAGTCTTGTACTTGGAAATGTTTTCTCATTCCTAGAAGCCAAGCTTCAACTTCTTGACCTTTCTTTATCTCACCATTAAAGGTAGGTGTCCTTGCCTTCTTAAATTCATCACGTGAATGGTTCTGGTAATGCCTTTTTTTCCTATTCGTGTGAGAAGAAGAACTTGAACTACGAGTAGATCCTTCAGAGTTAGATGACCCACTAGGAGATATCTTTCTTCTTCTAGCAGTGCTTTTACTTCCTTCTAGTCTTATTTTCCGGTATCCAAATTTCATCTTCCTCTATATGTCTATCAAACATTGCATCATGGATGCATTCAGCTGATTCTACTCCTCCTGAGCCTTGACCAATATTTCATTATCTGCCCTATAGCTTTGCATCTCCACCCATAGGTTTCTCATGGTGTCTGCAAAATATGGGGGAGTATCTTGAAATATCCTCCCATTAGACTCGGTATTAGCATTTCCAACTCAGAAATTCCCCCCCACTGCATATTCCTCATACTCTTTGGAGTTTTGTGCATCATCATACATGCCATAGGTTCTCATGGCTGGACCAAAAACCAGCTTTACCGAACTGCACTATGTGGAATGCTGCCTTTGAAGGTGACTATGATTCTATAAAATGTGTTAATAGACACAAATATTAGCTACATAACATTCAAAATAATTTATACATTAGTTACCTGCATTGGTAACATCCTACATTCAAACAACTTTGTCAAAACACATAATTTTCTTTCACAACAACGACTATCTCATGGGGTGACGAGGGTCAAGGGGGCTTGCCCCCTTTCCTATTTCACACAATTTGGCACAAACCTCACTATCATTTTTCATCTTTCGGGCCCCTGTAATCCCAGTGGAAGAAAAAACCTGCTGAATTTTCCTATTTCAGAGCAATTTAGCTATTTCACCTGATTGGTGAATTCACCCTTTTTCCTCTAATGTATGGGCACAATTCTCCACATTTTCCCGACATGTATCGGCAAATTCACCCAATCCCTTCTGATCAAATTGTCTGCTGCGTTGAAAAACTTTTTGACTTTCATATGTTGCATCGAAAAAATTCCAGGGTTTCTTTCGATGGATCCTTCCATTGCATCGAAAAACATTCCGACTTTCTTTCTGACTTTTATCTGCTACGTCAAAAAACTTTCCGACTTTCATCCACTGCGTCGAAAAAATTCCAAGGATTCTTCCGACGGATCCTTCCACCGTGTCGAAAAACTTTCTCATTGTAATCCATTGCGTTGGAAAATTTTCCTACTTTTATCCGCCATTCTGGAAGACTTCTTAAGTTTTCTTCCTCCATTGCGGAAAACTTTCATATTTTTCTCCAATTTTCCCATAGAAAATTTTTTGAAAAAAAAATATTTTATTTTCTTTGCCGTAAAAAAAAATCTCAACTTCCACCCGACATGTACCAGCTCAAATTTTAACTTCCCACCAGACCATTGTCGGCTGCTACTTATTTTTTTGCCCAGCACACATCGATAGAAATATCCAAGTTTGACCAACATGTGTCAGCGAAACTCATTCCGACCCAGCTAACGTATCGGAAAACTCGCTGATAATTTTTTCGATTTTCAACACTAGACAAATTTTTCAGAAAAATTATTTCTCTTCTTCGGCAGCTCGAATCTCTTTTTTCAAATGTAGCCGATGTATCGGCTTGAGTCCAACTTTCTCAACCGACATAGGAGAATACTCCAACACTTAGAAAAATTTGAATTTTTCTATCTGCCTCTCTACACATAGGTTGATTCTTCCTCTGTCAGCTGCCCATCTTGGCCCATTGAGGCCCAAAGCTCCAACATGCTCTGATACCACACTGTCACATTCCCTCCCGTCTACCTGAGAGGGAACACAACCATGCTACTATCATATCTAGGAAATCTACATGAACATAAAATGAAATGCATTGAACTAATAACATGCATAGATGCATCAATATTTAACATACAATGGAAGAAATACATTCCATTCATTCACATGTTCATCTTAATTCATTAGAAAATGTAAATGCATAGATTTCAGCACAAGAATACTTATCTTGAAATAAGCTCTACCCGCAACCAGCTATGTCGCTACAATGTTCCACCCAACCATAAGCTAGTATGCTCATCAATCTCTCATCATCACTTCCACCCCCGAGTTGGGCATGATTCCCACAAGGAATAAGGAACACTAGAAAGCTCACACATAGCCAAGGATACCACAAAACTCATCCATGCCAACACAATTGGGTTTATGAGGCTACAAAATAGCTGGAAAGGATGATTGCTAAGCTAGTGAGCTCAACCATAGAGCTATGGAAACTTGCACCAGATCTAGCCTGGCTTCTAAAACATCTACACACCCAACACAAGGAAGAATCCCCTTCACTACTACATAGTCCCTCAAGCTATGCCTTCCCTTCCAGTGTTATTCACGACGTGCAAAGAATAAATATAGCCCCCTAGCTCTGTTTTCGAGGTTCCTTCTCCCACTAGGTTTATCAAGCTAGTTCAGACCCAAATCCACTCCAAACCAGTTCAGACCAAGAAAAAACATGCATACACAGCAAGATAGAATATTTTGGGTAGAGGAAAAACTATTTTTGCAACAAAACAAATTTCCAATATGGGTAAAAACAACCCCCTAACATCAATTCAATTTCCAGAAATGTTTATGGCCTTCACGTGGGTAAAAATGGATTCATCCAACACCCAAAAAATGTGGGTCTCTTCTCTAATTCTTTGTGCAAGCCAAAAACGTTTTTCTCAGCTGGGTAATGAGGGAAACAACAACAAAAATGCCCAGTAGAGATCCCAGCCACTGAATGTTATAAAAACAACTTCCCAGCCATGGGGAAAACACAGGAAATTGCAAAAACATGAATGGGGAATGCACAACAGCACCAAAAACATAAGAGAGGAGAAAGATGTGAATGCACGAGGGAATGGGAAGCATTTTTGGGAAATTACTTTCCTCACAAGTCAAAAAACCTTCTACCAAAAATGGGTGCTTCCCCAAATTTGAATTCTCGACTCCCATACCTTGCCCATTCTCATGCAATAACTAACCCAGCCAATTTCTGGCAGAATTAAATGATTGGGCACAAGAGACAAAATGGGTAGTTGACATTTTGATGGGTTCTCCCTTTCACATTTGGATTTTCCCCACTGGCCCAATGGTTTGAATACCCCCCCCCCCTTATCCTTAGGAAATCATGCCCCCATCTCTTCAATGTTGCATTGACATAGCTGGTTGTGGGTATTTTAATTTAATTGCATATTTACATGATGTCCAAAATTATAATGTGCTTGGCTAGCATGAAATACCATTGACAAATATTTTAATTGTCGAAACATAAAACGCTAAATCGATGGTGGGGCTTCTTCCTTTTTGTCCTCACCATGATTAATTACAATATATACATCATATACATTTTTAATGCAAATGGGGTCAAACGTGGGGTGTTATACATGAGATCATGGAGGATCCTAGACAATAACATCCACTCAAGGTGCTCTTCCTATCTGTGGAACTCCCTACCCAATCTAAATCCATATATCCATATAATTTGTAGTCATGATCTCTAACATAGTATAGTCCAAAATCTAATTTACCCTTTAGGTACCTCATCACAGGCTTTGCAGCTATCAGGTGAATCAATCTAGGTTTAACTAGATCCTGACTTAAGGTGTTCATAGCAAAGCATATATCTAGCTATGTATTCATCAAGTACATTAATGACCCAATAATTCGTCTATACTAATTAATGTCCACTAATTCTGATGATTAATCAAATAACAACTTCAGGTTGGTGTCCATTGGTGTGGCCATGTATTTACAATCAGACATATCAAATATTTTCAATATTTCTATTGCATACTTTCCCTAGTTCATAAGGATTCATTTTGGGCTATACCACACTTCTAGCCTGAGTAAATAATGCATCGATCCACGATCTTTCATCTCAAATTCTTCGACTAGCTTCTTCTTTCTCTCTATTATTTGTTTCCCATTTCCAGTAAAAAATAGATCATCGACATACAATAATAGTACGAGAGTTTCATCATCCATAATATTCATGTAAATTTTAGTATCAACTTTACTTTTGGTAAATCCAATCTCTAGGATCTTTCTTCAGTCCATACATAACCTTATTCAACTTACATACATGAGTCACTCTTCCCTTGACTTCAAATCCTTGTGGTTGTTTGATGTAAACCTCTTCCCCAATCATACCATTCAAGAAGGTTGTCTTTACATCCATCTGGTGTAGATACCACTTCATCATGGAAGCAAGTGCCATCATGGTTATGATGGAAGTGTACCTTGCTACTGGAGAAAATGTATCTTCATAATAAATCCACTATTTATGAGAGAATCCTCTAGCCATAAATATTTCCTCGTACTTTTCAATACTTCCATCAGAAGCATGTTTCATCTTGTAGATCCATTTCAAAGATACCACACTCTTGTTTTCTAGTTTGGGTACTATATCCCAAACATCATTCTTTATTATTAATTGGTATTCTTCCGTCATTGCTTCCACCCACTCTTTCTTCTATGCAACTTCCTTGTCAATGGTGGGTTCTTGATCTACAAGGTCATACATCGAAGCTACATAACTGGAGTATGGCTTTGATATTTTTCTTGTTCTTGTGGATCCTTTTTAGAGCTCCATATCTTTCTGCTTCTTATGTGATTTCTCTTAGCCAATAAGGTTTTCTCTTTTGAGATATATCCATAGTAGGCGGTTCCTGAGGTTCTAGCATATCATGATCTTAATATGCTACTATTTCAGGAAACGGTTCAGCTTGTAACTTTATGGGAGGTACAACCTCTTCATGTACTTCTTCAAGTTGGCACCTTCTCGATTTCTTAATATTTGTCTCTTCATCAAATTTTACATCCCTACTAATATCGTTATGATGGAATCCTAAAATGTATATCTTGAAGGCTTTAGATACTTCACAATATCCAACAAATATTCCCTTCTTTCCATAAGGATCCAACTTGGTTCTCTTCTCTTTTGGAATATGTACATATACTGGACAACCAAATATATTAAGATGGCTCACTTTAGGTTTCTTTCCTATTTACATTTCTTCAAGAGTCTTGAATCCAAGAGCACTATGAGATAATCTATTTTGCACATACATGGTTGTTCTTGTTGCTTCAGCCTACAGGTGCATGGGGAGGTCTTGGTCATGGATCATTGTTTTCACTACTTCCATAATGGTTATATTCTTTCTTTCTGCAACACCATTCTATTGAGTATTATAGGGAGTTTCTAGTTCCCTATTGATTCCTTCCTCCTTGTAGAATGGATCAAACTATTTTGAAGTATATTCTCCACCAGTATCTGATCTCACTGTCTTGATTCTTCTTTCTAAATGGTTCTCTATCAAGGATTTGAATTCCTTGAATTTCTCGAACACTTCACTCTTATTCTTCAAGAAGTATATCCATTTCTTTCTTGAATAGTCATCAATAAATGTGACACAATATTCATATCCACTTAAATATGTGGAGGGCATAGGACCACATACATCAGATTGAATTAATTCCAATGTACCTTTAGTCTTTTTTTTCACTTTTTGGAAAGGGATTCTTGATGTTCTTTCCTCTTGCATATCCTTTGCAAGTTCCCTCATGATCAATCTTTAGATTTGTAAACCTTGTTACCACCTTGCTCACATAGGGTAGTTATTTGTAGTTGATGTGAGCAATCCTCCTATGCCATAGTTCACTTGAGCTAGTGGTATCATGGACAAGGTTTGTCTCTCGATGTCCTTTGATTTTGTATAGTCCTCCTTCTTCTTCACCAATGACCACATCATCTTCAAGTGTCTTTCCTTTGGACCGCATATGTACTTGTCCATTTATGAAAACAAATCTATATCCTTTCTTATCTAGTGTTGAGATGGAAAGTAGGTTCTTTTTCAAACCTGGTACATATACTACTTCCTTTATCTTAATGGAAGTTCTAGAGTCAAGCTTGGAGCTTGATTCACCAATATCTTTGATGGGATATTGACAGTCATATCTCGATGATACTTTCCAAGGAGAGCTCTTTTCTTCAAGTCCTGACAGAGTTTTATTTTTCCTTTTCATGTGTTTTGAAGCACCACTATCAATAATCCATGTATCTTCTCCAGGTGTTACAGACCCAGAGAGTGCAGACAATAGTACATATTCTTCTACATCTTCTTCTTTTGTCAGTCTCTTTGAAGTCTTTCCTCTTCTTCATCATCTTCATCTAGATGAGCATGATGTCTTTTGTTCTTCTTCTTCTTTGATGATGAAGGACACTCTTTGGAAAGGTGTCCTATCTTATGACAATTATAGCATTGATACTTTGAGTAATATTTTTTTACTATTTTATTTTGAAACTTCTTCTTTGAAGGTTTATGATTACCCTTCTTGGATTTTGATTGTTTTATTCCTTTAGTATGAATGGCTAGATCTTGATCATGTTCTCTAAGAAGAGCTTCTCTGTTAGCTACTCTAGATTCTTCTTGAATGCAATCTTCCCATACAATGTCAAACTTCATACTTTATTTTTTGGCACACAGAGTCTATATGAATGAGTCCCAATATCTAGTGATACCATTGAGAGCAGCCATAACTAGTTCATCCTCATTAAGGGTGTCTCCAATAGCACTTAGTTGTTCCTTGAACCAACACACCCTTGTCAATTAATATTGAATTTATTCTCCTTTATTCATATTAGTGCCCTTTAGTTGAGCTCTCAAATTCATCTTTTTGTTGATGTTCCTTCCCTCATAAATTCTAGAAAGTGCATCATACATTTGCTTTGGTGTCTTCTTGGATTACACTTGGGGGATCAAGTGATTTTTAATAGAATCAACAATGATCCTCATTTCCTTGATTAGGTATTTCTCATGCTTCTCCTTAGCTTCAACTTCTATTAGTTTTGCAAATTCATCGTTGATGTACTTCTCAAAGGATATTCTCTTTAAGAATGAGACCGATCATATACTTCCATGCTAGGAAGTTTTCTATGCCTTGCATTTTGTCCTGAAGCTTAGTGCTTAGGGCCATCCTATCCAGAGGGTCACTAAAAATTTAAATTTCTCAAAATGAAAAGCTGACCTTACCACATGACTAAGGCAACTTGGTTGGTCCACTTGGTTTCTCCAGATCCGAAATCTTCACCCTTAAAATATTACTTGTGAGGTTCCAATTTCTGTAGAATTTCTGGTTCTGGTTTTCTGCGTTTTTCTGGTTTAGGGACAAACTAGGGTTTGGATTTCTTGGAGATTCAACCACCCAAAAAATTTATCATGGGATCAATAAATGCACTCTAGGGAGGCACAACTTTATATGCAATCAGATCTTCCAAATTCCAATGTTAGCAGAAACCCTAATTTCTTCCAGAGGGAGAGGAGAGAGAGTTTCACCTTGTAAAGGTTGTTCTATACAGGTTAGCTCTAATACCATGTTAATATTTCATATGCTAAGATAGATATGATTAGTGTTTAATCCAAATTCACAATAGTATCATATGCAGAATCACTGAAAGAAACAAAACCACAAGATAGACACAATATTTATCCTAGGAAACCCTGAAGGGGAAGAAAACCAAGAAAAAATTCATGTGTATAATATGTATAAGATAAAACCCCTAAATAGGTATTATCCTCCTTGTTGATTTGTCTCTCTCTATCCTATGCACTACTCAAGTGAGTGAGTCTGTGTTCAAATGAGGAACAAATCTCCTCTATTTATACACTTTAAGTCACTTGCATTTTATCCTAACAAGTCAACACCACTAAACTGAGTGGGTCGACTTCATCGAGGAAGACTCAAAACAATATTATATTATATTCATTGGATTACTATTGGCCTGAATTATAATGGAGACTTTACCTCACGACCCTATGGTGACCAATTACAATAATAACATCCCGACGGAGGAACAATAACATCTCCCTTGTGGTGCATCAGTAAAATACATTTAGAATATCCTTTGAAGTTACAATATTTCAATAATGCAGTCTCACCCAAGATACATTTCTATGGGTAACTGCTAGAACCAGGTTTCTACATTGGGTGGGGGATTTCTCGTCCCTTGGTATTCCACCAAGACGCTTGACCAAAGATGGTGGGTAGGTTCTGTATACTTATTAGGCATAGTTAATATTTGACACAACTCATCCTTTGACCGGTATTATAACAATAAACCAGATGCATCATAGATACATTCAACGATAACAATTTGACAGATACATATAAACTCATTTGTAAGAAAATACATAAACACTCATTTACAACAACATATATATGTGACTCAAACACATTCATCATTCACACATTCAACATAGTATCTAACGCAGAAACCTATCTAGAAAAAACCACAAAGGCTCTCTTCATCTAGCATGAGAAATATATGGAACCCTTTTGTCTGCGCACTAAGCTACACACTCTATTCTATATATTTATCCCTTATCTATCAAAACAAGAGTTGAACCCAAAATCCAATGAACAAATCTGACGCAATTTGACAAAATTGACTGTCTTATCGGATTTCACCTTTTAAATTACGATTTTGTTATCAAAGTTTTTTTAGTTGATACAAGGAAGTGTCAGTTATCTGATGGATTATGTTGATTATCCTATGAATTCCGTCACTTATCCAAGATATACATGATAACGGTTATCCAACATATTCATGGCCATATAATTCACTACCATATATTTTGATTTGAGATGTTATAAAGTGTAAATAGAAATCTAAATTAAACTATTGTGCATATTTAGTGGTGTATCATGATTATTGAGGTTGTACTCAGTTGCATATAAATTCTTACAAATTTGCTCCTTCATCATCTCAATTTCATTCATTCATGCAAAATTTAGATTCATACACCTTAGATTGGTATTACCACAATGTCATATCTTATTCCTTTCAATGTGCAAAACCAAATGAATTAGTTCATGTCCACCTATCTTGTTGAAAACCCCAACATAAAAAAATCAGTTATACGTTTGACTATGCTTTCAACTATACACCAATCCAAATTTATCTTTCTATACATTCATATTTATATAACCAACCTAGAGTTTGGGCTTTTAGGGTTGTTGTATTTGACTTTATATGTGATTTTTAAAGGTGGGATATGACTAGTCCTGATAACCACTATTATTTTCAATGAAATGTATTATTTACACTTTTTGAAGTAATCATTTTCATAGCCATTTCTTGAAGGTTTTTGATCCAATTATTATAGGACTATTGAACGTTTTTCACATTCATTACTCTTCTTTTCTACATTCTCATGAAAATTGGTATTTTAAAGGGATACATAGATAGATTACAAAGTACCTTGACTAAAAATATCAAGAGCGTATATTTGGAATGATCATGTATTTTTTTATATGGTCTCTTAAAGAAATATTGAAGAGAATATTTTTCACTACCCGTGGCTTTGAGAGTTTCAATAGCACTCAAAAAATGTAAAAAAATGTCATTTTTGCATTGAGAAAAGTAAAAAATAGTGTTTTCATTATTTGCTGTCTTCAAAGTTTAATTAAACTTCAGAAAACATGAAAACTTTGGTGGTCATATTAGAAGTTATCAAATGCATTAGGTTTCATTGTTAAACTCATTGTAAATACCTAATGGTGGGTTTTATGTAAATCCCCTTTTAAGAATGGGTCATTTTCCTCCTCGTGTGCTTCAAAACCAACCTTATTAAATGTTGGGAATATAAATCCAAATCAAGACAATACCCTCACATATTTTCTTGGTAGCCGAAACTCAATGGTTTACTCCTTCAGACATTCTATTTTTCACACTGATTTGGTTATCTCCCTTCCGCACTTGATTTGTGAAGGTATAGCAAAGAGATGGTAGTTATATCCCTTTCATGCTTCATGACTAAAGGTATAACAAGGATCTAGTGAAGGATAACACATAGGAGAGAATTCAGAGGGTTTGCAAATTCAGAGGGGATGTAGAGGGTTTGTGAAGTCGAAGGACACAAAGGATATGAGAGGATGCAGAGGGGTCACGAGGCCACATAGGACATAAAGGGAAAGGTCAAGGTGGATGCAAAGGTCACTTAGAGGATAGTAAATGGTTGTAGAGGTCACAAATGATGCATAGGAGTCATATTGGTCACCTGGAGGAAACAATGCCCCCAAAATCAGTAAGTACTGATAGTAATTTGGTTTCACAACCTTGCTTTTGTTTAGTCAACTTAGCCACCATGTGGAATGGAACCTAAGATAAAGGATGCATTTGCGGACAGTATTAACTAATTCAATTGTGATTGTTGGCGGTGTTTAAATGGGTGTTTATGCTACTTTGATTTGGTAAATATGCACTATGGTATATCAATATCTCATGTCCTAGTCTCTATCACTTTTGCTTCCTCCTTTGATGCTGGAACCGAGCCGCTACATGTAAGGCATGGCCGATAATATTCTTAGTACCTACCGAGTAGAAGGATCCATAAGGTAGATACTTTAATACAAGGCCAACAATAATAGCTGATAATATATGATTAAATTATGGGATCACATAAAAATATGCTTTATGAATTAGAGTTTGGAAAACATAAAATGATTTTCAACACATAACTAGACATAATTTGCAAACCTAGTGTAAAATACCAGTCCATAAATTTTATATTATTTAACGAAATATGACATTGTCTAACTCCCATATTTTTCAATTGCAATACCTTGAGAATTTCATGGTGAGAAAATATAATAATCACTTGTATCTTATAGCACTGGAAGAGACAATTGGGTGCACAAATCTAGTGAACCCACAATTTATTATCTCTTAGTGTCTCCAAATATCATGTTTCCATCAAAATATTATAGCACTTAACTTCTTTCCTTTTTAGTATATAGTCATGAAAGATCCCATATCTCTATATTTTTCTCTACAAACCCATAATTTCCCATCATCCATTTCTCCATTCATTGCACTTTTTTTCCCATCATTTTTTTTTATGAAAAGAAAGAGTCAAAGTGTAATAGTTTCCAACATCTATGTCCTTCTTGGTGCCACCTAAAAACCATAGTCCTAGGTGTAATATCCTCATGATTGGCCATGCAATTGCACCTAGAGCATACATACATCACTGAAATCTAATGGGCCTCTTGTATAATTTATATAGGAACTTATATTAGGTATAGAAATATCTTGTTCATGATTCGAAAGTGAGAATAAAAGGACTAACCAAGGTCATGGCCATCTCAATGATCATTTTATTAATGAATAGCTATCTTGAGAGGTTCAAATATATAAAATACAAGTGTACAAGTAGTGTTCTTACTTATAAAAAATCAAGGGAATTCTTGAATCTCTAGGATCCATGTCAAAAAATTACGGAAATGGTTCCTTAGAAGATGAGAACCTTAGCCAAGAGGAGAAACATAAGTCATAGGTAAGCATGTAAGACATTCACTTTCCCAATTTCGGTAAGACATTGTCTTATGGACCTCAAATGCATAGCTTGGTAAAGTAGAGTGAGTTAAAGTTGAACCTTGTAGTCCTGCAAGAGGACATCTCATCTAGTTGTAATTTAATTTATAGCATATATTTTCACTAGTGTCTACTCTATTTTGACAGAATGCAACTAATGACTATTGGTAAATCCAATGAATCTAGTTATTTATATTTTACCTCATTAAATATTAATGACAAATATTAAATAATTGGGTGTAGGTCTCTTAGTATAGAGAAAGAATGTTTGTGGAAGTGGTGAATTACAGTGTACGTCACAATATATTCTCACAGTATACAATATTTGTGACTATGTTATATTGTATGCATTTTTTTACCATAATGCGAGGAAAATGAATATTGTACACTATGAGAACATATTGTTGAATGCGGTAATCTGAAAATGCAACCAACTGTAGTCAAGTAACTAATGTTTAAAAGCAGAGATCTTCCAAATGTCTTTCAACGCTAAGACATGAACAATTGCATTTTGTAACCCATGGGGCATAAAAAAAGTAATCTCAATATAATAAGGGATGATTGATGCTTCAAACATATAAGAGAGAATTAATACTTCATGCATACATGGGAGCATCAATATTTTGCATATGTTATAAGAATCAATGCCAGAGGTTGGCCTTCTGTATTTTCCCCCAATGTTTTCCTTTAATGGGTTTGATAGACAACTTCTCCTTACGGTGACAGGAGTTGACTAAAAATATCTGAGTATAAGGAAGATCCAAACTAGATCTATATAGCATTATTATTTTTCATTAATTACTATTCATTGGTTAAACTTCATTGTAATTTTTTTATAGATTATGTTATGTACATTGGAATTGATAACTCATCTCAAAGACCAACTTTAATGTAGTGACCAATGGAGCCTTAAAGGTGAAAGAGATGAAGATTATGTATTAATCTATTACAACAATACTCTTCTAGATATACCTTTTTTATTTACTTCTACTTATACAATGATGATAAAAATATATGTGACAATATAACTTGAGAGAGATAAAAGATTAAAGTCATTGGTCTTATTGGCCCTTTGGGTAAAATGAGTTGTTCCTCCACCTTTATGGTAAGCCTTGGTATTGTGGGTATGGGGGTTTCCTTACCATATTGTTGTGACCCCTTTTGTTGACTTATGGTCCTTCATCTTCTTTTTGGTTGTAGANACTTAACCTTATTACTTTTATTGTTTTATTATTATGTGACCACATGACCTTTGGTACCCTACTCTAAGTGTACTCAACTTTATTTTATGTTTTATTATGATAACCACCCTTAAACCTAGGGTTTCATGACTGACCATTCTAGAAGCCATGCCAAGTTTATATATTATGTTCATAACTTCACTCTTGGAGTATCTCACTAGTATCTTGGCATGAAATAAGTATAGATCCGATATTTGTTGGATGCATAGGGATATTGTTGTTGTAAAGTTGAGTATAGTTAAATTAGGATATCAAATGTCATATGGTACCTCTTTTAGGGATTCTAGAATTGTGTTGTGAATTTTCAACCATGAGCTCCAACTGTGAATTGTGAACCTAAACCATCAATAGTATAACTCTCTCTCTCTCTCTCTCTCTCTCGCTCTCTCTCTCTCTCTCTCTCTCTCTCTCTCTCTCTCAAGGTATGTCTTCTGATAGCTTTTCCTTACAGTGACAAGAGCTAACTCAAAATGTCTGAGTATAAGGCAGATCCAAACCATATCTATCTAGCATTATTATTATTCTTTAATTACTAGTCATTAGTTAAACTTCATTGTAATTTTTTTACTGTTTATGTTCCGTACATTGGAATTGATAACTCATCTCTGAGGAAAAACTTTAATGTAGTTACCAGTGGAGCGTTAAAGTTGAAAGAGATGAAAATTATGTATGAATTTATTAAAGCAATAATTTGTTAGATCTACCTTTATTATTTACTTCTTCTTATACAATGATGATACAAATATATGTCACAATATTGGTTGAGAGAGAGAAAAGATTAAATTCATTGGTCTTCTTGGCCTTATGGGTAAAATGGGTTGTTTCTCCACCTTTATGGTACACCTTTGTCTTGTGGGTATGGGGGTTTCCTTACCATATTGTTGTGACCCATTTTGTTGGCTTATGGTCCTTCATCTTCATTTTGGCCCTAGCACCCTTATTGTGCGTGGTACCTTGATCACCTTCGGTATGATTACTTAACCTTATTACTTTTATTGTTTTGTTATTATGTGACCTCATGACCTTTTGTACCCTAGTCTAAGTGTACTCAACTTTATTTTATGTTTTACTATGGTAACCACCCTAAAACCGTTAGGGTTTCCTAAGTGACCATTCTCGAAGACATTGCCAAGTTTATATATTATGTTATAATTTCACTCTTGAAGTATCTTGGCATGAAATAAGTATAGATATGGCATTTGTTGGATGCATAGGGTTATTGTTGTTGTAAAGTTGAGTACACTTATAATAGGGTACCAAAGGTCAAATGGTACCTCTTCTAGGGCTTCTATAATTGTGTTGTGAATTTTGAACCATGATCTCCAACTCGCGAGCTCCAACCGTGAAATGTGAACCTAAATCATGAACACTCTAACTCTCTATCTCTATCTAAATGTATGTCTTTTGACATCCTTACATTGACAAGAGATGAGTTAAAATGTTTGAGTGTAAGGAATATCCAAACTAGATCTATCTAGCATTATTATTGGTCCTTAACTACTATTCATTACTTAAACTTCATTGCTATGCTTTTACTATTTATGTTATGTACATTGGAATTGATAACTCATATCAAGGACCAACTTTAACGCGGTGACCAGTGGAGCGTTAAAGTTGAAAGAGATGAAAAGTATGTGTGAATTTGTTACAACAGTAATCTTCCATATCTACCTTTTTTATTAACTTCTTCTTATACAATGATGATAAGAATATATGTGACAATATAACTTGAGATAAAGAAAATATTAAAGTCATTCGTCTTGTTGGCCCTATGGGTAAAATGGGTTGTTTCTCCACATTTATGGTACACCTTAGTCTTATGGGTATGGGGCTTTTCTTACCATCTTGTTGTGACCCCATTTGTCAACTTATGGTCCTTCATCTTCATTTTGGTCCTAGTGCCCTTATTGTGTGTGGTAGCTTGACCACCTTTGGTATGATACTTAACCTTATTACTTTAATTGTTTTATTATTATGTGACCACATAACATTTGGTACCCTACTCTAAGTGTACTCAACTTTATTTTATGTTTTAATATGGTAGCCACCCTAAAACCTAGGGTTTCCTAAGTGACCATTCTATAAGTCATTACAAGTTTATATATTATGTTCATAACTTCACCCTTGGAGTATATTGGCATGAAAAAAGTATATATCTAATATTTGTTGGATGCATACAGTTATTAGTGTTGTAAAGTTGAGTACAATTAAAGTAGGGTACCAAAGGTCATATGGTACTTCTTCTAGGGATTCTAGAATTGTGTTGTTAATTGTGAACCATGATCTCCAACTGCGAAATGTGAACCTAAACCATCAACGCTCTAATTCTCTCTCTCTCTCTCTCTCTCTCTCTCTCTCTCTCTCTCTCTCTCTTTGAAGGTATGTATTCTGACATCTTGTCCTTACAGTGACAAGAGATGACTCAAAATTTCTGAGTATAAGGAATATCCAAACCATATCTATCTAGAATTATTATGGTTCTTTAATTACTATTCACTAGTTAAACTTCATTGTAATTTTTTTACTATTTATGTTCTATAAAATTGGAATTGATAACTCATAGAAAGGAACAACTTTAATATAGTGCCTAGTGGAGCGTTAAAGTTGAAAGAGATGAAAATTATGTATGATTGTATTACAATAGTACTTTCCTAGATATACCTTTGTTATTTACTTCTTCTTATACAATGATGATACAAATATATGTGACAATATACCTTGAGAGAGAGAAAAGATTAAATTCATTGGTCTTGTTGTGC
Source organism: Pseudotsuga menziesii (assembly GCA_001517045.1). NCBI lineage: Eukaryota > Viridiplantae > Streptophyta > Pinopsida > Pinales > Pinaceae > Pseudotsuga > Pseudotsuga menziesii. The sequence continues at coordinate 68,701 of LPNX010792862.1, read as the reverse complement.
CTATGGGTAAAATGGGTTGATTCTCCACCTTTATGGTAAACCTTGGTCTTATGGGTATAGGGGTTTCCTTACCATCTTGTTGTGACCCCTTTTGTTTACTTATGGTCCTTCATATTCTTTTTGTTCCTAGCACCCTTATTGTGTGTGGTACCTTACCCACCTTTGGTATGATTACTTAACCTTATTAATTTTATTGTTTTATTATTATGTGTTAGATTTTTATCATTCAAGCTAACATTATGATCTTAGGATATTATTTGAGAGAATAACATGCACAAAAATAAAACACAAGAGACAATGAGAGCAACTATTTTCTTCGGGGAAACCATAACGAAGAAAACCCCACAACTTCCTCAGAGATAGAATCAGCACCAAAAGTAAAACCCAAAAACATAAAGATGATCTCCCAACATCAGTAGTCTCTCTCTTGTCCCTGCAACTTCTCTCTCACTCATGCACCCCAATGAGTGAGTGTGTGTGTGATAAATAGAGAGGCTCACTCTCTATTTATATTCTTTCATTCACTTAATGTCCACTCCAATATGTTGGCCTCACTTAACAATTACTTACAAGATCCGACATCTCTAGGAGAGTCTATTAACCCTAGGGCCCCACAACTACGGGGAATTTAACCCTTGATCAATAGGAAGGTTACCCACAATGACTTGGCATGACTTGTTTACATTATAGAACCTCTCAATGGGAACATCGGGGCATGACATGACTCAATTGCATTACAGATACTTCCCGGAATAAACATTGGGGTACAATACATAGGATATACAATTGAATACATTCTGAAGTTACAATTGGATCAACACTCCCTCTTAACTAAGAAGGTATTCTCTCGACACAATTTATCAGAACAAGTCTTCTTCTCTGTATCATCTGGATCATCATCGAGTTCTCATAATCTTCAAGTCATCTTCATCTTTAGGTCATCTTTCATCTTCAAGTCATCTTTATCTAGATCTGGATCATCACTCGATCTAAATCATCATCACTGGATCTAGATCATCACTCAATCTGGATCATCTATGTTGGATCAACATCACTGGATCTGGATCATCACTCAATCTGGATCATCACTGCTGGATCAACATAATTGGATGTAGATCATCACTCGATCTGGATCATCACTACTGGATCATCATCACTGGATCTGGATCATCACTCAATCTCGATCATCACTGGTTCATCATTACTTGTTCTATCTCATGATTCTTCTCGTCACAGGAAGTTCTACAGAGCCATCCCTTTTTCATGTTGGTTGTAGTCCTAGCCTCCATGTAGGTCTTCTTCAGTGCTTATATCTGACCCTATGTCAGAATGTCCAGCACTCACATCTGAGCATGAGAGGAACACATCCAACACCATGTCAAAAAGGCACAACACTTACATTCACCATAATGATAGGACACAACTACTATCATCTGTGAAAAGGCACAACACTCACATCCACCAGCATGATAGGACACAACTACTATCATCTATGGAAAGGCACAACATTTACAATCACCAGCATGATAGGTCAGATCTACTATCATCTGTGAAAAGGCACAACACTCACATCCACCATCATGGTAGGACACACCTACTAACATCTGTGGAAAGGCTCAGCACTCACATATGACCATGGAAGGAACTTAATCCTCTCACCATGTTATAATGGCATAGCCCTTACATCTAACCTTGACTCATCCGAAAGGCTCAGCCCTTACATCTGACCTTGACTTGTCAGAAAGGCTCTTAGTCCCAGTTTGAGGATCCCTGGTAACTGAACAGGTGCCTCCATTCAAAGAATGGAAACAACCCTCATATCTGATCAAGTGGGAACATATCCCTCAATCACATCATAATGTACCTACACTTATATATGGTCATATGCAACTACATCCCACAGCCATATCAGAATGGCCCTCAGTCCTAGACTGAGTATTCCAGGTAACTAACCAGGTACCTCCATCCAGAGAATGGAAATATCCCTTATATCTGATCATGTAGGAACCAATCCTATATTCACATCAAAATGGCTCTTAGCCCTAGGATAAGGATTCCTGGTAACTGACTAGGTACCTCCATTCAGAGAATGGCAATAGCCCTTATATTTGATCATGTAGGAACCAATCCTATAATCACATTAGAATCGCTCAACACTCACATCTGACATGGAAGGAACCAATCCTCTCACCATGACATAATGGCTCAGCCTTTAGATCTGACCATGGAAGGAACCAATCCTCTCACCATGTCAGAATGTCTCTAGGTCTCATTATTTCCCCTTGGAGGGAACCTCGATCTAGAGAACACCAAGATTCTCCCTGAAGTACTCAAACTTCACTTTGGCCATTTCTATCATAGAATCACATCAGGGATAATTACATTCAAGGATAACCTGCAAGCTTCGCCAGGACCGACTACATCTGAGGACAACCTACAGGTCTGTTTACAACTGAGAAACCTACAAGCTTCGCTAGGATTTATGCTCAGACAACCTGTCTCACCAATTATGCTAGAACTCCCTCTTTCAAGAGATCTCAATCTGGATGACATACTAGAGCTTCATTGCTCCTCTCTCCCAAATAGTAAGTGGAAACATCTTTTGCCTCAGCTGTACTCAGCGCCATGTAAGACTCCATCCTTCCAAACCAAGAGATCACACTTGATCCCATACTAAATTAGCACCTCGAAGTGATCTTTCTATAAATGGCACTTCCTGTCCAATACGAATCCTCATAACCCGCTAGGTTAATCTTCTCATTCGCCTCATACTTGAGCCCATAATCAATTGTGCCCTTCAGGTACCTCACTACATGGTTTACAACCATCAAGTGAACATGTCTCAATGTGTTCACAACAAAGAAAATATCTGGTCTCGTATTCCTCAGGTACATCAAGGAATAAATCATTTGATAATACATCGTGGTATTAACTGAATCTGATTAAGCAACACTCAATAGCTTCAGGTGTGATTCCATAGGTGTGGTCGTGACCTTGAAGTCCATCATCCTGAACCTCTTTAGGATCTCTACTACATACTTCCCTTGTCCACACCTCCATGCCTAGAATGTAGTGCATCATCCTCAAGTCCTTTATCTCGAACTCCGCATCAAGTTTTATTCTTGCAAATTTAATGAGTTCCTTTTTTCTATCAGGGACAAGTCATCGACATATAATAGGAGCATCACTGGTCTTCCTCCTTCAACCTTGAAGAAAAGGTTGTAATCCTTTTTATTCTCAGTAAATCCTAGAGTCATCAATAATCAGTCCATTCTGTCGTACCATGTCGAACCTCAAGCTATTCTATAGTGACTCCATTTAAAGCGGAGCATCATACTCCCTCTGTATTTTGTACTCTATGCATAGAAACATTCTGTACCGGAGTGACAAGTAGCTTCCTATGCTACTAATATTCTATGTATCCATCTAGTGTATAGACTTTCATTTTCAACCTTGTAGCAAAGGTTAATATCTTCATCAAGCTCATCATGTATGTGTTTCAACTCCCACTGGCTGCAAATGTCTCTTCGTAGTCTATGCCTTCTTTTCATGAGAAGCCTCGTGCTACGAATCTTGCCTTGTATCCCATGATTTTTCCATCTACTGCATGATGGAACTACGAACTTCCCTTCATGTATCGATACTACATCCTAGACATCATTCTTCTTGAACTGGTCTTCCCTTTCTTCTTGGTTACTTCTTCATGGTTGTAAGGTACTGCATCAATGATGTCATTGCATTCATCATATTATTCTTCATTTTGAACTGTCGTTAGTTGTTCTTCGTACCAAGTCTCATCCTTCTTTGCTTGTTGGTGATTTTACGCGATATTTCATAGAATTCAAATGCATTAGTTGTATGGTTAGAAACATTTCATAAGGCATATTCATAATGGCAAATTCTTATGCATAAATATATGATCATGCAAATTTTTTATCCAATATAACATTAATCCATATCTCACAAAAACTTTTCTAGATGCCTTCCATCTCCACGAGGACAACATTGATATTGTGCACTAATCCAATATGTCAGCAAAGAGGTTTCATTCTAGATAAGTATCAATGTAGAGTTGTATAGCACCATCAGCTACTTAACCATCACATGCATATTAGTAGTATACTGTCCTTAATAAAAAACATTCTATCATGCATAATACATCAACTGAATATAAACAAATGCATAACAAAACAATATCATGAAATTAAAATTGAATACTTATCTTTATTTGTTTCATGGGTAGACTCCTTCTTGATCCTTCAACTTCATCATCTTCTTCATTCACAATAGCATCATTTCTTATCCAAATGCTAAGGTGGATAAGAGGTCCTTCAAGAGTTGAGATCTTCATATTCCTCATTGCTTGAGGGATCTTCTTTGGATGGTGAGAGCTTGATCTTCAATTTCTCCCATCTTCTATTCTCTTATTATGAGTCGAGATTTTTCTTCTTCCCGGAGTCTGCTGAAAGTAATCACTTCCTTCTAGTACACATTCCTTGCATGAATGAATCCCATGATACTAGGAGACCATTCAAGGTGGCTGTCACCACTTCTGTAATCTCCACTTCTTATTCTGCTAATACAAGTTGTTCTTTGATTTGGGAGACCGTTTTAAAGTATGACTGCATGGTATCTGCATTCTAGATCTTCACATTCTTCAACTGTTTTCTCAAAGTCATCTTCCAATTTATGTTCTTCCCTTCAAATATATTGGTCAAGGAATCAAACATATCTTTAGGTGTCTATAGGGAAGAAACTTGTGGTATAAGTTGATCCTCTATTGAATCATCAATGATCTTATTGGCCTTGACCAAGTTCTTCTTGAGTAAGGCTTTAGCCTTATCTCCCTCTAGAACTAAAACCCCTCTACTTATGTAGGTGTCCAATTCATTTTATTTAGAGAGATCATATAATTCCATGCTTGGAAGTTGTCAAATTCACCAAGATTATCATCAAGCTGATGTGATAGATCAGTTTAAAATGATTACCTCAAATGAAAATAGCAAATGATTATATCTTACCGATTTGAGGTGTCTGTCCTGGTTCTGAAGCTCGCTGATCTAGGGTTTGTCAGAGAAACCCTAATTTTCAAAACTTAGAATATTTCAGATCTGATTTTATATAAATATATATCTCTTCAACGTGATCTATCCAATGTACTCCTTTTCTGAAAACAGTGGAGGGAAGCTCCTGAAACAAGAAGCCCTAGTTTTCCAATTTCTTCTGCAGAAATGCCTGATATTGTTTCTGTGGTATCTGTGAAATTACTGCTCTTGTGGGTTGGAATATTTGCATTGAGTTATCCTCTCCTATCCCTATTTCAACACCATAGGTTTCATCAGAATTGGTTTCACCAATTGGGACTTATGATTGTTTTTCCAAGGTGACATGTTTGAGGACTATTCAACACATAGAATTTCTATGGACTTCCACATGTCACTGTTTCATATTATGGGTCTGAAAATTGGATCACAAAAGTTAAAATCCATTCCCTTTCTATAAAATCTTCATAAATTTCATTTCGACCTTTATAGCTAGATATATAGTAATTCTCCCCAGGTGTCATGTTTAGGGATGAATCGTGGAAGAGGCTGGAACCCTAACTGGGAGGGATCATAGCTCCTAAAATATAGTGAATCTGAGGCTAAATTTTGGATACTGTGTAAATAAGGATTTTATCTTTGTCCTATGAAAGTATCAACTTCTTATCCTTCTCCAATCCTGCGATACAGCGAATGTACCAAAACTTATCATTTTTAGTATTTAGGGTTTTTCCAGCTCTGGGTCAAACTAGGGTTTGACTTTCCTGGAGTTTCACCCAACAAAAAATCTTGAAACATGTCTCTAAAATTCAATTTTGATTAGGAGAGAAATCCTATGCTGGGCTCACTAAAAAATTCCTCTTCTGTAAGAAGCCCTAATTTCCTGCACCAAAAACTCAAAATGCTCAAAATCAAAATCTGCTTCGACACAAAGATGCGCCCTTCAATGGAGAGCCATCCTAGCATACTTTTGCTCATGGATTGTGGAGAGAGACCCAAAAATTATGAAGTGCTAGCTTCTGCAGCTGCACAATTTCTTGTTCTCAGGTTAGCTCTGAAACCATGTTAGATTTTTATCATTTAAGATAGCATTATGATCTTAGGATCTTATCTAAGAGAATAACATGCACAACAATAAAACACAAGAGACAATGAACACAAAGATTTTCCTCAGGGAAACCATAAAGGAGAAAACACTGCAACTTCCTCAGAGATAGAATCAACACCAAAAGTAATACCCAAAAACATAAAGATGATCTCCCAACAATAGTAGTCTCTCTCTTGTCCCAACAACTTCTCTCTCACTCATGTGTCCCAATGAGTGAGTGTGTGTGTGATAAATAGAGAGGATCACTCTCTATCTATATTCTTTCATTCTTTTAATGTCCACTCCAACATGTCAGCCTCACTTAACAATTACTTATTAGAGCTGACATCTCTAGGACGGTCTATTAACACTAGGGCCCCACAACTGTGAACAATTTGACCCTTGATCAATAGGAGGGTTACCCACAATGACTTAACATGACTTGTTTACATTATAGAACCTCTTGATCGGAAAATCGGGGCATGACATGACTCAATTACATAACAGATAGTTTCCATAATAAACATCGGGGTACAATACATAAGATTTACAAGTGAATACATTCTGAAGTTACACTTACATCAACATTATGTGGCCACATGACCTCTGGTACCTTACTCTATGTGTTCTCAACTTTATTTTATGTTTTAATATGGTAACCACCCTAAAACCTAGGGTTACCTAAGTGACCATTATAGAAGACATTCCAAGTTTATATATTATGTTCATAACTTCACTCTTGGAATATCTTAGCATGAAAGAAATATAGATATCATATTTGTTAGACGCATAGGGTTATTGTTGCTGTAAACTTGAGTACACTTAAAGTAGGGTACCAAAGGTCATATGGTACCTCTTCTAGGGCTTCTAGAATTTTGTTGTGAATTGTGAACCTAAACCATCAACTCTCTCTCTCTCTCTCTCTCTGATCCATAGGACCTCAAATTTAGTGCATCAAAAGTTTGTTGTAAAAGAATGCGTGCAACAGGTTAATTAACGGACATTATTAGCAGAAATTAAATGCTCAGAATAGGAATGAAAACAAGACTGATAAACAAATGCCAAGCAAAAAACACAGAACCCAAAGTCACAGACAAAATTGATAACGGAGTTCACCCCCTCCACTGGGCTACGTCTCCGGCCCCCTGTCCAATGGGAACCAATCCAATTAATGGCTTTAAAATGGTATAAATGGTTCTGGAAACAACTTCAGCAACTACAGAAACAAAATGCTGGATAGAAACAGTAAAGTCTTCAAGACCTCCTCTCTAATGTTACAAAACTGGACTTCAACGATCAAAAGAAGCCAAGTATAACTGAGAATAGTTGACTTCAACAGCATGTGGATAGTTTTACAGCAAACTCTCCAAGCCCGTGTTCTCCCAAAAAAAATTGCCTCCCTCTTTTGGTCGCCAACTTCATCTATTTAAGCCTCATAAGTAACGGATTTACCTTCTTTCACACAGCTATTACCAAGGAGACAAAACTCTCAAGGAAATGCAACTGTTCACATTCTCCTGCCATATGCCAAATCATCATCAAAATAGGCTGTTCATCTCCTTAACTGAACCAAAGAACCAAAAGAAAACGTTACCAATGCCTCGGTTCATTCCCTGAAACGTGGCGTCAAGACTATGTACCAAACTGCAAAATGGTTTTGAGTCGGAAGCTTTAGTCATCAACACATCTGCTATTGCGAAAGAGGATAAGCAACGGGCTCCCATTTTACTTTAATGAACTCTGTCGCAATCGGCTGTCGGCTGGTTTTCGAGTCGGAAGCTTTAGTCTCTTCGTTTTCCGCCGTTACAGATGGCGCAACACTTCTTCTTCCGATTTCGTTGAGTTATTTCGCCGATATTTTAAGTTTTGGTCTTCTGCCGTTTCGGCTACCAAAAGCATTGTTCTTCCAATCAAGATGAACGTCCGTTAATCTTCCGCCGTTGTGGAAGAGGAAAGGCTCTCGAGCCCCGCCGTTACGGAAGAGGAAATGCTTCTGACCTCCCATGTTGCGGAAGAGAAAAGGCTCTTGACCTCCGATCCTCATAATTTTTGCGTCCGGTTATCCGTGCGGACAGACTAGGAGTTTGGCCTCCCACCATTGCAGACAGAGATGTGCTTCCAACCTCCGATGTTGCGGAAGGAGTTCTCTTCCGTCCTCCGATCTATGTATTTTTGCCATCCATTTTTCTTCCAATCGCGCAGCTTCTAGGAACCATTGTACCATATTGGATCGTTAACAAGGAATTATCCACCGGATAAATCCTCCCCATTGGAGAGCTTTTGGACCACCAAAAGCCTGAATTATTCTGCAAGTAAGTGAGGGTAAAGTTCCCTCACTTTACCAACCTCCATCCATCTTGCTTTTCTAGGATGCATTCCTTTCAGCCCCACTCGAAGGTACTCAACATTCCCTCTTCATGAAGTCCTTACATCTCTGTCAAGAATAACATTATCCTGGAACTCTCTCATGTGTTCAGGTGCCAAATCATCTATTGGAGGAATCTGTATGTTAATTTCTTCATCCATGATCATAGGAGGCTCGTACAGTTTAAGATTCTCAACATTGACAATTGAATAAATTTGCATGTATGGAGGTAAATTCAAGCAAAAAGAATTAGTACCGACCTTTTCCAAGATCTCAAAAGGACCATACCTGATAGGTTTAATCTTTTTACCTTCACCTTTCATCCTTTCTTTGGTGATGTGTAACCAAACTCTGTCACCTACTTGAAATTGATGATCAATTCGATGCTTATCATGCCTGGCCTTGTACTTCGCCTGGCTCTTCTCCAACTGTTCTTGAACTTCCTGCTGTACTTCTTGGATTCTCTAAATGAACTTTAAAGCTTTATTTGCATCATGATGTCCATCCACTGCATCTTTGCAAAAAGAGAAGTCCATCGGTGTTTTTGGCAGATAATCAAAACAAGTTTCAAAAGGAGATTTTTGTGTGGAAGAATGAATTGCATGATTGTAAGCATGTTGTATATACTACAACTGCTCATCCCAAAGTTTAGGATGTTTACTACAATATCCTCTAAGCAGCTGAACCACTGTTCTGTTTACTACCTCTGTTTTCCCATCGGTCTGTGGATGAAAAACTGTACTTTTATTTAGTTTGGTATCCATAAGCTCCCATAAAGTTGACCAGAATTTTCCCAAGAACCGGGAATCTCGATTAGATATAATAGACATGGGCAGCCCGAAATGTACCCAAACATTTTGAAAGAATAAAAGAGTTGTTTGTTCAGCAGTGATCTACTTGTTACATGGCATTAAGATACACATTTTGCTGAACCTATCCACAACAACATATAGGTAATCATGCCCTTTTCTAGACATAGGTAGTCCTCCTACAAAGTCCATAGAAATGCTTTCCCAAGGACGAGAAGAAACTGGAAGAGGAGTGTACAAACCCAATTTCCTATTGCTAGGCTTACTTGTTGCACACGTAACACAACCTCTTATATATTTAGCTACAGTTTCTTGCATTTGAGGCCAATAACAATGATTCTGCAATACAGACAATGTTTTACTTACACCAAAATGTCATGCAATCAATGAACTATGTGCTTCTCGAATCACATGCACTCTCTCTTTCTCTGGAATACAAAGTTTACCAAGATGATACAAGAGTTGATTATGCACATAATAGTTCTCTTCCTGTTTACCATGTATTAGTGATGCATATACTTTCTTAAAATCTTTATCTTCTGCATAATGTTCAATATAACTTTCATGTGTTAATGAACTGTTTTGAAGAATGATTGAATCATTTGTAGGTGGCCTTGATAACATGTCTGCTACTTTATTATGAATTCCCTTTTTCTACTTAATTACGAGATGAAATTGTTGTAAGAAACCCATCCATATTAAATGCCTACTTTGTTGTATTTTAGTTTGAGATTGTAAATATTGAAGTGGCTGATGATTAGTATGTATGACTGTCTCTTTTCCCATGATATAATGTTTCCACTTCTTCACACTCTGTACTAAAGCATACAATTCTTTGTCATAGGTCAGATAGTTACTTACCGCTGTAGAGAATGTTTCTGAATGGTAACAGACCGGCTTCCTTCCTTGCACCAAAACTGCTCCCATGGCAAACCCACTAGCATCGGTTTCGATCTCAAATGGCTGCTGCAAATCTGGTAATTTCAGAACTGGTGCTGTGCTAATCTTTTCCTTCAAAGTGTCGAAGGCTCTCTGATGCTTGCCTCCCCACTGAAAAATTTCTTTAACACTTGTTAATGCATGTAAAGGCGCAACAATGGAGGAAAACCTAGAAATGAATTTCCTCCAATACTGAACCGCACCCAGAAAAATTCTGATCTCAGTAACGGTGTTAGGCCATGGCCAGTTTACAATGATAGAAACCTTTGCTGGGTCCACTCGCAGGTGGCCTCCACTAATAATATGTCCTAGATATACTAAAGAAGTTTTAGCAAATTCACATTTATCCATTTTTACATAAAGCTTTTTCTTTCTCAGTACATCTAAATTTTTTTTCACATGTACAACATGCTCTTCCCAGGTGTTGCTAAACACAAGGATATCATCTAGATACATAATTACAAAATCATCAATGAATGAATGAAATACATCATTCATGACCCGCATGAAAGTAGCAAGTGCGTTATAGAGCCCAAAAGGCATCACAAGCCATTCATACAAATGTTGTTTCATTTTAAAAGCTATTTTCCAAGCATCATGCTCAACAACACGGATTTCATGATACCCACTACGCAGATCCAATTATGTAAAGTAAGTTGCATGTTTCAACTGATCAAGCAAATCATCAATACGAGGAAGATGATACCTGTTTTTAAGGTGATTTTGTTAAGGGCCCGGTAGTCGATACACATCCTCCATGACCCATCCTTCTTTGGAACCAAGACTATGGGAGAGCCACAAGGAGAAGTGCTGGGCCGGATGACCCCCTTCTCAATCAGCTCCTGAACCTACTTCTTGAACTCCTTGTTCTGCATTACAAACATCCGGTACATGGCTATGTTTGGGAGTGGCACATCCTGCTGCAAATGTATCTCATGCTAAATCTCTCTCTTTGGAGGTAACCCCTTCAGATCTTGAAACAAATCATCATACTCAGAAAGGATGTCAATCAGTTCATATTTATGCTTAGGGTCACATTCTTCAAAATATTTAGAGACTTCATCATTTTTCATCTTAACCATCATTAACACAAAGTTCTTACTAGAATTTACCAACCTCTTCATTTGTCCTGCAGAGACTATTGCTAGATTGGTTTTTATCTTATGTGCTCGTACAATATATTCCATACCTTATTTAAAAAGATGATACTTATTCTTCTCTCTATAAAATACTGATTTCCGGTCATACAAATATGGACTCCCAAGTACAATTCCACAAATGTCAAGTGGTACTACATCCAATTCTACCTCATCCCTAAACTTTTTAGTAATTGCAAATTTTAATACACATTTCCTTGTAACTTGCAATCGTGTATCATTAGTAACCCAACCTAGAGGATAGGGATTTTCATGAGGCACAGTAACTAAATGCAATTTCTTAACCACTTCTTCTGATATCAGATTTACTTGTGAACCACTATCGAACAATGTATCAATCTTTGTGTGATATGCAGTGACACAAACATGGAACAGTGCACTTATATCTTTATCATTTTGCTTAGAAGTAGATGACAGACTTGTACTTGCACTAGAACTGGATTGTGCATTAATGGGAAGTGAGATACTTTTATCCTTACCGTGGATTCCGACAGTTGTAACCTTTGTTTCATCACTTGAGTTCGATACCAAGTCTTGAACAACTGCTACAGTAGCTTTTGCTTTTCCTTTCTCTTTGTTTCCTCCGTACTTCTTTGGCCTTAACTTCGGATGACGTTTCCAACACTTGGAGACATCATGTCCCTTCTGACAATGCGAACATGTAGGCTTTTCACCCTCTTTCTTAACAGTAGCCATCTTCTTTTTCCCCTTATCTTTCCCTTTCGATTTGCTGTCAGATTTAAATGACTTCTTCACAGAATTATCATTAGCATGCTTACCCCTGGCTTCTAAATGGGTAGCTTGAACACATACATCATCCAAATTACTGGGATTAAACATCAACAAAGTATGCTTTAAATAAGAATGCATGCCACCAATGTACTTAAGAAGAGTTTCCTGTGTATCTAATGAAACATTCAATGCAATAGCCCTCTTTCTGAATTCATGAGTATAATCTTGAATGCTTTGTCCTTTAGCTTGTCTAAACATTTTCCAATTCATGGTTAATTGCTGCATGTGACCTAAAGGATAAAATTTCTTCCTTAATAATTCAATGAATTCATTCCAAACTGAAATAATTTTTCCATTCTTTCGAAGATCTTGCTGAATCTTTCTCTCCCACCAAGTAAGATCCATTCCACTCATTCTCAAAGTGGCCAATTGAATCCTGGAAGGGTCATCATTAATGCCCTGCACCCTGCAATATACTTCAAGTTGCTTGATCCAATTGTCTAATTTTTCAGCATCTACATCTCCATTATAAATAGGTAATTCAAACTTTACATCCAATTTGAAATAAGGCATATTAGGACTTGCATTATTTGAATGAGAAGTATGAGAAGAAGAAAAAGTATGTTTAGTATCAGGAGGATCACCATCACCTCCTACTCCTTCACCCTTTTCTTCTGGCTTCACTTCTGCATCTCTGGATGAGGATCCTTCTTCTTTCTTCTTCCTTTCTGCTCGCTCTTCAAGTAGAAGTTCCATCATGGATTTCATGCTCATAAAAGCCTCTAGAAACTCAGTTTCAGAAATGACAGGTTTTTCCCGTTCGGTATGTCCTTTTTCTTCCCCTCGTGGAGAAGACATGGTTCTTGAGAATGTTCTCCTGGAGCCAATCTCAGGATCTACTTCAACTAATTCTCCTTCACCAAGCTTTAACCTGGACCTGGTAAGCATTCACAAACTTGCACAACAGTCAACCAGCTTTGATACCAAATATGATCCATAGGACCTCAACTTTAGTGCATCAAAAGTTTGTTGTAAAAGAACGCGTGCAACAGGTTAATTAATGGACAGTATTAGCAGAAATTAAATGCTCAGATTAGGAATGAAAACAAGACTGATAAACAAATGCCAAGGAGAAAACACAAAACCCAAAGTCATAGACAAAATTGATAATGGAGTTCACCCCCTCCATTGGGCTACGTCTCCGGGCCCCTCTCCAATGGGAACCGATCCAATTAATGGCTTTAAAATGGTACAAATGGTTCTGGAAACAACTTCAGCAACTACAGAAATAGAATCCTGGATAGAAATAGTAAAGTCTTCAAGACCTCCTCTCTAATGTTACAAAAATGGACTTCAACGATCAAAAGAATCCAAGTATAACTGAGAATAGTCAACTTCAACAGCATGTGGATAGTTTTATAGCAAACTCTCCAAGCTTGTGTTCTCCCAAAAAAAACTGCCTCCCTCTTTTGGTCGCCAACTTCCTCTATTTAAGCCTCATAAGTAAGAGATTTTCCTTCTCTCACACAGCTGTTACCAAGGAGACAAAACGCTCAAGGAAATGCAATTGTTCACATTCTCCTGCCATATTCCAAATCATCATCATAACAGGCTGTTAATCTCCTTAACTGAACCAAAGAACCAAAAGAAAATGTTACCAATGCGTCGGTTCATTCCCTGAAACGCGGCATCAAGACTATGTACCAAACTGCAAAATGGTTTTGAGTCGGAAGCTTTAGTCATCACTGCGTCTGCTGTTACGGAAGAGGATAAGAAACCGGCTCCCATTTTACTTCGATGAACTCTGTCGCAATCAGCTGTCGGCTGGTTTTCGAGTCAGAAGCTTTAGTCACTTTGTTTTCCATCGTTGCAGATGGCACATCACTTCTTCTTTCGATTCCGTCGAGTTATTTCGCCGATGTTTTAAGTTTTGGGATTCCACCGTTTCAGCTGCCGGAATCATTATTCTTCCGATGAAGCTGAACGTCCGTTAAGCTTCCGCCGTTGCGGAAGAGGAATAGCTCTTGAGCCCCGCCTTTGCGGAAGAGGAAATGCTTCCGACCTCCCATGTTGCGGAAGAGAAAAGGCTCTCGACCGCCGATCCTCATAATTTTTGCGTCTGGTTATCCCCGCGGACAAACTAGGAGTTTGGCTGCCTGCCGTTGCGGACAGATATGTGCTTCCAACCTCCGATGTTGCAGAAGGAGTTCTCTTTCGACCTCCGATCTGTGTATTTTTGCCATCCGTTTTTCTTCCAACCACACGGCTTCTAGGAACCATTGTACCATATTGGACCATTAACAAGGAATGATCTGCCGGATCACTCTCTGAAGGTATGTCTTCTAAAATCTTGTCCTGGCAGTGACAAGAGTTGACTCAAAATGTTTGAGTATAAGGAAAATCAAAACCATATCTATCTAGCATTATTATTGTGCTTTAATTACTATTTATTATTTAACATTCATTGTAATGTTTTTAGTATTTATGTTATGTACATTGGAATTGATAAGTCATCTCAAGGACCAACTTTAATACTGTGACCAACAAAGCGTTAAAGTTGAAAGAGATTAAAGTTATGTATGGATTTATTATAGCAGTACTTTCCTAGATATACCTTTGCTATTTACTTATGCTTATACAATGATGATAAAAATTTATGTGACAATATACCTTGAGAGAGGGAAAAGATTAGGTTCATTGGTCTTGTTGGCCCTATGGGTAAAATGGTTTGTTTCTCCACCTTTATGGTACACCTTGGTTAAGATATGCATTTTAAATATTGGGGGATAAATGCTAACTATGTATGATGATAGCGGAAAATGCATGTCTTAATTGCTTGTAATTCTCTAATATGAATGATGTATACCCTACAAGTTCCAGTCTTAACTTTTCTACCATGGTGTAGGTACAACCAAACAGGTATTTGTAAGATCTTTCCTCCTCGAGCTAGGGGATTTCAGTAAGACTAGATGAAAGTGAGACATCTAGTAGTTCTACCAGGGTTATATCAACTATATGAACTAGGTTATTGGAGTGTTGAAAATAATAGCATTATGATTTTGTAACATATCATTACGTTTTGAGAATGGGGAAACTTTGTCATAGAGTATTTGGGAAGTTACTTGTATTCTAATTGACAAAAGAACAAATCAATTTTCTAATCTTGTAGATTCATTCAATTTACTAATCCTATTGCAGATTCAATTTCATTTAGTGGTTTTGCATATTTAATGTGTCAAACCATGAATCATATTTTTATTATGTTTAATTTTTATGAGCTTGGCATGACTTGTTGAGATACTTTATTCCTACATTATGTTCTCTTATGACATTTTCAAGGAATTTGATTTATTTTTTCCATTAACATCTCATAAATTTTTTTTTGTGTTTATGTTTTTGTCTTTTCAGGTCATTCAAAACATACACAATGGAGAATAAATGGACATTACACTTTAACGTGTCATGTTACCCCAATCCTGGATGAGCAATCATTGCTTATGTCCTATACAACAATTCTTCATTTGAGGTTTTCCAAATAAAGTGGGATATATGTGCTAGGGCAACAAACAATGAAGCATACTATCTTTCCCTTATTGAAGGGCTAAAAGTAGACAAAAACTATGGTGCAAACAACATTTTGTTCTTCACCAACTCAAAAATTCTGTGTAACCAAATGAAAGGGGTGTATCAAGTTTGAAAAGTCAATTTAAAACCCCTCCATAAAGAGGCAAAAAACATTGTTGTTCAAATTCAATAATTTATGATAAATCACCACTCAGATATTAAGAGGACGTCGAGTGGTCTATTGTCTAGTACGATGTCTACTTTAGGGGAGAGTGTGAAAGATAAAGTGGTGTCAATGTCTATTCAATAAAAATCTAATACTAGACATTGTTACACCTCTAGAATATGTATATGTTCATTTGTTATAATTTTTTTGGTTTTTTTCATGGTGTGCATATTTGTTTAAGGAAGAAGCCAATAATACGGTATATGTGCCTCATCATGTAATGACATTGGATCATATAGAATTTAGTGTTTTTGAATCAGATTTATTTTTGGCTCTTTCAATTGGAAAATGTAATGATGAGGACATGTTGTTATAAATTGGACTTTGCATGAGTGGAAATTATCTTTTGCAATTTGAGGTATGTTGTTATTGAAATACAACTATAAATTGTTTTATTTGTTATTGTTGGAAACTGTAAATGTTAATTTTAGGATTTTCATATGACTCAATAACTCAACCTACATTTTCATTGCATACATAGATTTGATGTGAAGTAAGGTTTCACATGATTAAGATACCCATCGCCTTAAACAATCCATGAAATTACATACGACATAATAGTTGCTTGCAATTTCCATCTGAATACAATATTTGACACTTGTTAAGAGACAATGGTGAATGATGAAGTAACACTTTCTTCTTGCTTTATAGATGATGCATACAAGCCATAAATTCATTGGTGGTCACAATCTAGAGTCGATCTTGGCACACAATCCTTATCATATCATATCTCAACATGAGAAGTTAGAACAACCCCACCACAAATCAAGTAACCAAGCATCCATCATTAGATGTTTTTGGTCTTATATGTTAGGAGAGATTCAATAGATTGTACTAAGTCTCCCCTTAATGTTACGCAAACAAGTCCTCTCATTCCCGAAACTCCCTAAGCAACATCCTTGGGATTTGCATATGTACCTTAATGATGATTGATGAAAATGTAGTAGCTCCTCCTCCAACTCAACATTTACCCCTAGCATAGTGTAGTGCCCCCCCCCACCGTTTTATCCTTTTCCTTTTGTATAGCAATATACTCATCTTAGTTCTTGTATGTGTTTATCCATTTCTAGTAGCTACCATTATATCTAATGTTTTGTTACTTCAGAGTAGCCTCCCACATCGCTAATGTGGCTTGTTGTACTATGTATTCCCATTAACCTTCTTTGATCACTAGTGCACAATAATAAAATGGTCCAATAATAAAATTATCTTATCTTATATATAATTGCTTAATAATATGCTTATAGTTAGAATCTAAATTAAGATTTCAAAACTTTAATATAAATTATGCATGCACCTTATTACATAAGTAGAAAAGTGTCTTCTATTTATCTTGGGATTAATAATAAGGTTACACCATTTTCAGCCTTTTAATGCATCAATAGTTGGCAGTTTCTTATTCAAGCCTCTATCTTATAGATTGGTCTTTTGTGGGGAAACACATTATCTAGACAATGATTTTGTTGCTTCCTAGTTTATTATTAAATTTGAAGTCCTTTGGACTTTTTGGAAGGTGAAAACTGGATGCAAACCTAGAATATCTTAATGAATGATCTAGGAACATAATCAACATTCCTTGGTTGCTAAGATGCTAGTAAAAGAGGGCGCTCATTTCAAAGCAGGAGATCTCAAAAGAAATGAATTGAGATCTATTGTTGCTTAAATCATCTCACTTTCTAAACATTAGTGAGTCTCGCATGGGGTTGGTCATGATTAGTTGGTTCCTGAACCAAATGAAGCTGATTGGTATTCTACAAGAAATCTAATCATTGGATCTAGGATGTCCATGGTGTCTTAGTACTGTTTTTCTTTAGGACACTTTAGTTACATGGAGCAGTTGTAGCCATCTAACTATATTATTGAGGTTTATTTGTCCTCGGTACTCAATCCCATGATCCCATGGTGTTGTGGCCTTCATTTCACCATTTAATATTATTTGTGACTTCTCATATGTGTCTTGAACCATCAAGCATTAATGGTTAGCTGTGCTATATCCAAATTTGTTTTTTCAAACATTCTTAAAAATATATATTTGAGTTGAAGTATCAATGATCCCAGTGCTACTCAAAGCAACCAATATGTGTCCATTGTTGGTATCATGTTCAACACTTTGTTTTTTATGTGATGAAGCTATTTTTTTTATTTATATTTAAATATGAATGATTTTTTTAATAACATATTTTGTACTAAAAATACAGTTAAATAATACTCTTTTTTAGTTCAAAATTCAACATTTCAATCCAGCAAAAAACATCCAAAAGCTTTTGAGAATCCTTTGCAAAGAATTCCAAAATACCATTGTTAGTATAAATGGTCCACCCCACTTTATCTGATGAGTAATATTCCATACCACCGACAGCAACTCTTGTTGGTTTTTCTCTTTTTTGACATCGGATATCTGACTTAATTCCCCATTTTTCCAATACCCATGACATACCTCTGACGGTTATTGTCGGCATGTATATGACCATATGTTAAGTATTTCAGGTCAGATATCTTCCATCTCTATCGTCATATATTATTACTTCTTCGTAGGGTGAAGATTCGAAGATCTGATAATTTTGTCATAGAATATCCGACAATTTAGGCGTAGAACATCTGATGTAAATGTGTCACATATATGGTGGGGTTTTCATCGGATATCATTATTTCTTGATAGGATTTGGA
>LPNX010792862.1:37659-49567 GCA_001517045.1 Pseudotsuga menziesii | reverse complement strand
ATATATATATATATATATATATATGTATATGGTCGGAAATTTGACCACTGCTTGTCGAAAATCCAACCACTACATATTGCTTTTGGAGATCTGACGATAATCAAACGATGTTTATAGACATCGAGGCTTTTCGGATTGTTGACATATTGATTTCAAAAATAAGGTGTATATTCCTTCAAATTTTGGGTTCATATTTTCTTGTGTATATAGAATTCTTTCTCTTCTCATTCTCTCTAGTCTTATTTTTCTATTCTTTCTCTACTTGACTCTTCCGATGATCCACACATAGCCTGGATCGACTCAACTTCCTCTATGACTCTAATGTCAATCTTCACACAGCGTGGATTGACTCAATATCTTCTACATTTTTGTGCACTTAGTTGTAGATTCTTCAACGCCTTTCTATGACTCAACACACTTAGAAACTAATAGACAACACAACTTACAGAAGCTAACACATGACCCAAAGCGAAATGACCAAGAGACAACCCGCATACATCTTGGTTTCATCATTTTATAGACTCTTACATGTCACTCTCAGCTGACTTCATACATTTATCCAGCATGCTATCTTTCATATTCTCAGATTGACACATCTCAGTATGCACTAACGACCCAAATTACAAAATGCTTTCATGCATGAGGCTTCCACTGACTCTACTTGACCTCATACCCACAATATTTTTGAACTGTCACTTTCCATTTGTTGCACCACTGCATGCCTTCTAACATAGATTATTCCATTGCATCTTGCCTTGTCGCATCCTTTCCTTCTGTCGCGGCTTCTCTTTTGTCGCAAAATCTCTTCTGTCATGGGCTCTCTTCTTTTATTGTCACAGCTTCCTCTTCACCTTCTTATTTCCTTATCTCTTTCTTCTTTTTCTTCTTTCGTTCCTCCTCTGTCACATATTTGTCCTTTACTACTTTTTCTACCTTGTCCTTCCTTCATGACTACTTCTGTTGCAACTCCTTTTTCCTTCTGGCGACCTGACTCTTTTCATACTTGGGCAGAATTCTAACTAAATTCTGCCTATCTTTCCTTAGGACCAACAATGAGTCTGGTTTTCAAGTTAAGAACAATCCTTAAGTCATTATAGACATATTCCCTGTTGTTTTGGTAGTGAATTTTATCTTTTTTGCACCTTCCACCACCCACACATGTGTGATAGACAACATAGTAGCAATTTCCCAAGGTACACGTAGGTGCAGGGTGATGAAACCTACATTTTACATGTTATTGATAGTATAGTGCACTAATGTTTTACCCTTTTTAATGATTTTTTCAGCTTTCGGGCCTTTTTGGGTGGGTCTGGTGGAAATATATAGGGTCCCTATCGTTCCATAGTCTATGTAAGACCAATTGGAAGTGGTGTATTCTCTTATATTTGATATTAACATTGTGTTAGAACCTTTTTTTGAATCATTTAGGCTTGTATCTTTCTTTTTCCTTGACCTCCATTCCTGGCATGACATTGTTGTGTATGGTGTTGATAAACCTCTATTACTAGGTATAGCATGAACTTAGGAGCCATTTGATCCTGGTATTCTTTAGTGTTTGTGGTAAAACTCCTTATGACAAAGTGGTTTATTTGGTCTCTTATGCAAGTATTTCTTCCAAGAGAGGTCTTGTTAGACCTTAGGTCATTCTAGGGTTCTGTTTGGTGGACATAGTACATAAGCTCATTTTCTCTTTTTACATCATATGCATGCACTTGTTTGTAGTTTGTTGTCCTTTTTTGTTTTAAAAGAAAAAGTTTAAAAAAAGGATTTTTTTCTATGCACTTAGTCTAGTGTTATTAGGCTTAGGTGCATTTCTTATATCTATTTTTAAAAATAGAAAGAGAGATCTTTCTTTTGTGGCCTTTATTTTCAATTTTGAAAAGAAAAGAGAAGTAAAAGTGCTACATGTTGAAACTCCTCATTTTCCATGTTGTTTCTGCTTTCAAATCAAAACATCATTAGTTTTATTACCACTTCCCTTTTTTATTAATCAACAAACCTTAAAAATAACGCTTATAAATCAAAATATATTAGTAATTTTTCTTTTTAGGGATGGAACACACTAGTCTAGGCTAGTGTTTTGGGTTAGGGTTATCTCTAAACTACCCAAAACTATTAAACTGAAACATAATGTCCTTTCTTTTAGAAAATACAACCTTACAAAGAGGTGAACCAGAAATATCCTATCATATAGGAGTCAAGCACGAGGTCGTGCTAGATTGAGTCGTGGACATACCCATCCAATACTCGCTTGAGCATATACGAGAGTTGTTGCACTTCTGGGGATTCACTCAGTACCTCCTTCTGGCCATGTGTGGTTCCTAGTAGTGTTTGAATTTCATGCTTAGCTACCCTTCCCATGCACATCAACTGGACTGACAAGACTTAAATTATTTAATTAGCTATCCTCAACACCTTTATTTTCTAAGTTTAAAGAATTTAATGCTCTTGTAGAAAATCAGTCAGAAAAGAAAATAAAGTTATTGAGTACAGATAATGGTTGAGAGTTTTGTGGGAATGAATTTGAGGACTTCTAAAAGAAGTTGGATATATAAAGGAAGAACACTACTCCATATACAACTCAATAGAATGTAGTTTCTAAAAGTATGAATAGGACACTAATGGAAAAGGAAAGAAGAATGCTAAGTAGTGTTGGGATAGGACAAAAATTATGGGCAGAGGAAGTGCAAACAACACGTTACTTGGTAAATTGATCACCCGCATCAAAATTGGTTGACAAAACTCTGCAAGAGGTATGGACTAGTAAGAAACCATCTATTAAGCATCTGATTTTTTTTGGATATGATGCTTATGTACATGTTCCAAAGGAGAAAATGAGAAGTTTGGATAACAAAGATGATAAGTGTATATTTATTGGATATAAATAGGGTATGAAAGTTTATAAGCTTTGGAATCATGTAACTAATAAGACTATTTATAGTTGAGATGTTTTGTTTTGAAAGGTCAAAGAAGTAGCCAAACAGGAAGTGACTCCAATGGAAAAGAAACCAGAGAAAATAGTGTTTGATCTAGAAGGTGAAGAATATGACTCAACATAAGAAGTTGAATAAGAAGAAGAAGAACCTCATACTTGGTTTTAGGGAGATCATCTCGAGAAAGAATGAAACCAGAAAGGTATTTCTCTCTTGATTTTCAATCTCATTTTTCTTTGTCTATTACTAATCATGATCCTAGGAATGTGAAGGAATTGTTGATTCAGAGGATAGTGATATCTCAAATAAGGCCATGATTGAAGAAATGCATTACTTGGATAAAAATGAATCTTGGGATCTAGTTGTGTTACCAGTTCGAAGAAAATTTGTTGGTAACAAATGGTTGTTTAAAAATAAGTTAAATGCAGAAGGTAAGCTGGAGAAGTACAAAACTTGCTTGGTAGCAAATGGATTTTCTCAGGTAGAGCGGGTTTATTTCAGTGAAATATTTTCTCCAGTTGCAAAGTTAACTTCTATTAGATTTCTTCTTTCTATTGTTGTTTCTTTTGACCTTCCAGTAGAGAAGATGGATGTGAAGACATCGTTCTTACATGGAGATCTTGAAAAATAAATCTACATAAAGAAACCAGAAGGTTCATAGTCAAGGGAAATAAAGAGTTGGTATGTAAACTAAAGAATTCCCCTTATGGTATAAATTAATCTCCAAGGGTGTGGTACCAAAAGTTTGACACATACGTACCTGTATTGGGGTTTGTGAGAAGCAAGGATGATCATTGTGTATGCTCCAAACAAATTGGTGATCACTTCATTAACATAGTATTGTATGTTGATGACATTTTGTTGTTTAGAAACAACAAATATGTTGAAAAGGAGGTGAATTCTTAGTTTTCCTCTAAATTTAACATGAAGGATCTCGATGTTGCAAACTTCATTCTGGAAATGGAAATAAGAAGATACCACGCAAATAAGAATATATGGTGAAATGAAAGAAAATATGTTGAGACGGTACTACATATATTTTACATGCAAGAAACTAAGTCGAACAAGGTCCCTATTCCTATATATGTTAAGTTATATATAGATAAGTGTCCCAAGACACAGGAAGAAGAAGAAGATATGTCACAAGCTCCATATGTCAGTGCAGTTGGTAGTTTGATGAATGCAATGGTCTATAATGAGACCATACATTGCTCATGTAGTGGGAGTTTTGAGAATATATATGTTCAATCGAAGTAAATAAGATTTGGACAGTCCTAAAGAGGGTCTTCAGATACTCATGTGGAACCACAGATTATGCAATCTGCTACCAAGGAAGACTTGGACCAAACATATTAATAGATGTACATGGATTTGGTGATGTATACTAGGATAGGGATATTGACCACATAATATCTACAAGTGGGTATGTATTTAACCTATTTGGAGGATATATCAGTTGTATGACCAAGAGATAGGATGTAGTTTCACTCTCAACTATAGAATATGAATACATGGCAGCAACACATGCCATCAAAGAAGTGATATGATTGCAGAGTCGGTGTTCAAGTGTTGGATTTGTACATAATGTTGTAAGGTTAGATTGTGATTGCCAAATTTCAATCTTCCTAGCAAAGAACCATGCTTATCATGATAAGACAAAGCATATTGATGTGCAATATCACTTTTTGAGAGATATGTTTAAAGACAAGAAGGAGTTCTTGGAAAACACTGACACCTTGAAGAATGTTACAAACTCATTAACAAAGTAAATCAGTACAAAGAAGTCCTCTTGTTGTAGATTATCTATGGGAATTGATTCCCTGGACCTATGACTTTATGACTACATGACTTATTGCTATGAAAAGAAAACAACAACGTGCATGACGATCCTTGCCAGAACCTTCATGGAAATAGGATGGTTGGTTTTTTCCATTAAAAAATGGGTGTTAGTCCATATTCGATGTCGAAAATTATCGTTAGGCCATTTTAGATGTCCTAACGCAGTGAAGATAAGGTTTTAGGTTGTTTTTTGGCTATTTTGGAGAAGTTTCTAAAAATATATAATTTAATATCGGTTAAGGAATTGGGGTATATTTTCTAATCCAATTTAATGGATTAGGGTATTCAATGTTGTGGAATACCTATATTGTATTAGCATTTATTCATAATGGTAATGAGAAAATAGGAGGTGTGGCTTAAAGGTTTGATAGTTTTCCCAGTTAAAGGTTTCCAAAGTAAACCTCTATGTTTTATGTGTGAATATTTTGGTGTAATCCATGTTTTTCTTAAATAGAATGTATTATTTGCTTATTTTCATAGCTTTAAAAATTACAAGTTGATAATTCAACACACTCTTTTCCACTTTCTCCCAAAAGTAGCCATTTAGTTTATAGATTTAGTTAATCAAGATAATTATGCCTAGTATTCAATATCAAGATTACATGAGTAAAGATTAGAAACAAAACTTATGTCATATTATACATATCCCAAAGAGAGTTGTGATTCCTAGTCACAAAATGGTGATGATCCCTTATACATGAAAAGTGAACCAAGTGAAAGGTGATAAGGAAAGTAGAAAAAATTCTTTATAGTTACTAAAGCAATTCAAGTATAAACAAAATAAATATTTTTTTCACTGTGTTTTACAATTAAATTACAAAATTTAGTTGTATATGAAGGGTATAAAAATACCTAGTTTTAGTGAGAGTTGAAGAAAGTTGTAACAATAATATATTTCAAATGGCACACAAGTACATATTTACACAAATTAATAGAATAATGGTTGATTCCTTTAGTATGACATTCAATTATAATTCCATAGTTGATCTTGAGCATAATGGGTAGGCATGATCATCACCTTGTATCTTGAACATCGGTGGATTTTATCACTCCGAGGTTGGCCTTTCTCAAAGATTATAATTCAAGTTTAAAAAGTTGTGAAAATAGTGAAAATACACAATATAACGGAAATAGAAGAACACAGAAGGAATTGATTGATCACATGCCACTTCGAGGGGAAAATCTCCTTTGAGAAATGTAAATACAACTACCTCGTGGGTGCCTTCATTGGCCTCAACATGTACTTACATAATAAGTCTAATCTAGACAACTATTACTCCCCATGATGTGGGATAAACACGTACCTATATACTAAGTCTAATCTAAACAACTATTACTCGGCATGAATGTAGGATAATATAATATACTCATGGGATGACTTACAAAGAATATGCATACAACAACAATATAATAATAAAGAAAATAGAAGGGTTGGAACGGGTTCCTAACATCGCCTCCCTTTAGAAAATATTTGTCCTCAAAGATTTACATGTGGAAATTGTTGTTGAATATGAAGGAGTGGCTCCCATGTAGCATTCTCTGATTGCATGTTGTGCCACTAAATTAATTTACTCTATGATGGATCGAGAGATAAGATGATGAGTGCACCTATTGATATGGCCTTTGGCTCCAAAATGATGGATCCTTCATTATCTGGTTATGGTAAAATAGTTTGTGCTCCGATGTTGGTGCCAATATTTTCTTAAGACAAGAGAAATGAAACATTGGGTGAATGCGAGAATAAAAATGAACTTCCAATTTGTAAGCAATGATCCAATCTTCTGAAGAACCTTATATGGTCCATAGAAATTTGGATCCAGCTTATGACACTCTTTAAGTTTTAGGGAGGATTTCCTGTAAGGTTGTGGACGAATAAAAACCATATCAGCAATTTGAAATGTGCACTTGGAACGGTGTTCATCAACTTGTTGTTTCATTCGTTTTATTTCCATGTGAAGATTTTCCTACAAAATATGAAGAATCTAATCTCAATTTCGAAGAATCACTGAACCAGTGAATCGATGCGGGTGTATGGAAGGATCACTGGTGGTGCATTACCATAGAATGCTTCATATGGAGTCATTTTAGATGTTGGTAGGAGGTATTGTAGCACCATTTAGCGAGCAGTAACCACTTTTCCCACTGATGTTGTTGTTCATTTTTTGTGAACTTCAGTCCAACCATATGTTTGTGGGTGATACCTTGAACTCATCTTTAGTTTGGTTATAGTGTGGTGAAATAGTTGTATCCAAAAATTACTTGTGAAAGTTGCATAACGATATGAGACAATGGAAGAATGGATTCCATGAATATGAAAGATCTAGTCCATGAAAATTTGTGCAACTGATGAGGTGGTATATGGATGGATGAGGGCACAAAAATGGCTATATATGGAGAGGAGATCAACCACAACCAATATCATTGTCTTCCCTCCCTATTTAGGGAGCCCTTCAATGACATCCATCTAAATATTTGTCCAAATACGTGTAGGTATGGGAAAGGGTTAGAGGAATCTTGGAAGGAGTGTCCCCAGGAAAACTTCTCATCACAACTATGACAAAGCTATTTTTCTCTACGTGCTCGCATCTCATCTCTAGACAAATTATTGATAGGAGTGGTTCTAGGAGATGGTGTGATTAAAGTTCTTTGGGAAACCATATTTCTAAATTTAAAAAAAGTTGATTTGGAGCGTTTTTCGGGTATAATATTGTTCTCCACCAACTTAGAAAACCCTAGGTCTTCCATCATTATGCTAGGATAGAACATTTTAACCTTGGATCAAATTGCATCCTTCATACCATTGATAAAACAACTCATGTAGAATGCATCAGACAATCCTTCTGTGTGATTGGCTAGTTTCTCAAATTATGCTTGATACTCTCTCATAGTGCCAGTTTGGCGAAGTTTAGTGAGTTTTCCTATGATTATCAAAATCACTAGGTCCAAATTGTTGTAAAAGGAGTTGGAAAAAACCTTTCCATTTTGGCTCTTTACGATGCTTTATGTACCAACAAAACCATTGAAGGGATTCATGTTCCAAATGAAAGGATGCAAGTGGGGACTTTGTTGACATCAAAAGTGTTATGCACACTAAAATATTTTTCTTCCCTGTATATCCATCCAGTCATATCATCACCATTTACGTGAGTAAAATCAAGCTTTGACCCAAGAAAATTGTTGGAATAAGAGAACCTAGTGTATGTAGAGGGATGAGGTTGTCATCTATTGTTCATGAATGAATGATGAAGATGGAGGACAAGAATTTTTTTCATCGAAATATTGAATTTTTGTCATGAGTGTTTAAATTATTGAACCATTGATATACAGGAAATGAGTGCAATTGAAAAGTAGTATTTTGCAGTGGATTAGTAAGCATAAACTGTACACTAAAGAAGACAAATTTCAGATAAAACTAATAAGAAATTATCAGTAAATTACAACATTAATCTTTATTAATTCCAGCAGTATACAATAGTGTTACAATAAAGATAATTTGAATCATGTGGATAAGATTCAAATCTACCAACTCAATCCTGATTGACTGGCTAACTATACGTGTCTAAATCATTATCGGATCTCACTAGTCTAAATCCACATGTCTAATTTAGTATATCAATCAGTTAAACCAGTTAAATTGATGAGGTAGGTGAGAAATGGCTCCTACTCCCATGTAGACATGCAATACTAGCCCTAACTTGAATGAAAGACATCTAACTGGAGGTTAACTTAGCATAACTACCTACCTACCACAACCAACTGATGGAGGTTGCTGGTGGCACTCAAAGTGGCTCCTAAAATGTAGGGATTGGCACCAGTGGCACCAAATGGAACTAGTGGCACCAGTTTCACCAATATCATGGTTGTACCAAACTATAGCAAATGAATCCTAAGTTAGGAAATATTATCAATTAGACTATATATGGACAAGGGGGGATTATATAATCCTAACCCACCCCCCCCTTAATCGTAACTTGGACAACTTTGGGCCCTAGAAACTAGGACAAAAGTCACCCATTACAATCTAAAAGAATTAGAAAGTTCCTTAATAAACCAAGGAAAATGGGGAAGACCTCATAGGAAAAACCCCCCTTAAAATAAGCAAGAACAAGTAAAACAAGCTAATCTTAGGAGAAAAATCTTCCTCTTTGGGAAATAACTTGCAAAATGTTGCTGCAATTTGTAGCATTATGCAACAACATGGTTTCTTTGTGCAACAACATCCTGAAGATCTGCATGTGAACCTATTAATGTTCTTCTGATATGATGGATGTTGTATGTGTTTCTTCGTTCTTGAGGAGGAATGGAGTGATCAATTTTGTTCTTCTGTGGGCCAAATGGTTGATCATTTGCTATCATCAAGTAGCACTTTCCTAGAAATTTGTTGCACCACTCTGTAAAGAGCCAATATGTGTGAGAGAGTGCAACATGCTAATTCTGATACTGGGACCTTTTTCTCCTTCTATCTTTTGGATTCCCACCACCAACGCTAGCTGCAACAATGGGATTTTGGTCCCATTTAGGCTTAGGACACCGATTTGGGATGGGATATGGATCTGGATCTAGATTCTCATGAGGTACACCCTCGATATCAATATCAAGCTGATCTTGTTCCTCTTCATATGAATCTTAAAAATGTGACAAAATATCATCATCAAAAGGTAGTGGAAGAGTGGTTATACCTTCTTGTGCTTTGGATGGTTGTAGATAAAAAAACTGATCTTCTTCAAACTGAACACTCCACTCAATGAAGTGTTTCCCAGTTGCACATTCCATCAACTTATATGCTTTTTCATCCTTAGCATATTTCAATAGTATGCATTTGCTACTATAGGATTATAAGGCCTTTTTCTTATCCATGGGTATTATGGCCCAAGCTTTGGAACCAAAAATTCTCAAGTGAGAGACATTGGGCTTATGCCCACGCAATGCTTTGAATAGAGTGGCCACAACCACTAATTTATGAGGAACTCTATTCTGTATGTATGAAGCACAATTACGGCTTGAGCACAAAGAGAAGAAGGAAGATTATTGGCTTGGAGAAGACAGGTTTCCATCTCCTTCGATCTATTTTTCCTCTCAGACACACCATTCTGCTGTGGTGTGTATGGAATTGAGTGTTCCATTCAAATCCCCTCTAATTCACAATAATGATGAAAATATATTTTAATGTATCACCTCCATTATCTGATCTGATGGACTAGATCTTTTTCTCGAAACTATTCTCAATCAAATTTTTAAAAACTTTAAAAATTCCAAATATTTTTTATTTATGTTTCATGAAATATACCCAGCAGAACCTTGAACAATCATCAACAAAAGTAAGGAAATACCTAGAACAATTTTTTGATGTTGTAGGAATAGGTCCTGAAATATCATTATCTATCAGATCAAGTATAGAGGAAGTTCTATGTTCCTTCCCAACATCATACCTCTTTTCTAGATGCTTACCTACCAAGAAACCAGGACATACTCCATTTGAAGTTTGGATGAGAGGAAAGCCTTCAACCATTTTTTCATTGTGGAGTTGCTGGAGATATTTGAAATTGAGATGCCCAAATATCTGATGCCATAGCTTGCTGGTGTTGTTGGGATGAGTCAATAAAGCTATTGGATGTGAAACAGGAACGAAATGGGAGAACTCATATGCCTTTGAGGCAGGATTAGAAATCCCTTTCACTATGATATTTCCAGTAGACTTTTCTGTGATTTCAACTCAGTAAGAGTTGAATGTAACTCTCTTGGGAGAGCTTGTATGGGTCATCTGATAAACAAAAAACATATTTGATGCAAGAGAAGGAACATAGAGAACATTCTTGAACTCACCATGCTGGATTTTAACTGAACCTCTCCCGACAGCTGGTATTTGGTAGTCATCTCCCATGTGAATGATAGGTCCTCCTAATAGAGTGAGAGTGGTGAAGGATTCCTTGGAGGAAACCATGTGGTTGGATGCTCCAAAATCAATGAAGTAAGATTTCGATTGAGTAAGGCATTCCTTCAAGGCATAGCGTATCTCATGATATTTTTTCGATGGTCCAGCATCAGACTTCTTTTCTCCTCATGGAAGGGAAATATTGTTATGTTCAAGGAGACGTGACAGTTGGTAGATTTTCTTCTTCATGCATTGGATTTCGGGATGAAAGGCACTCATATAGTATGGACATTTAGTATTATCAAATTTATTCTTTTTCTTGGAACTCGAGGCTCCTTCGAAATATTTATGATTCTCTTTTGGCTTTGAATCAGTGGCTTTGGGCTCCTTCTCCTTGTGATTCCCTATGGATTGCACATTGTTTGAGTCTGACATCAAGAGAGCTTGATTCTTGGAAGTTTGAAGCACTCTCATTTGAACCAATTTATCATGCCCATGTATTAAGGACTCAATAAAAGTATCTATAGAAGGAATCTTCTAGTTGGGGATGGAATCTATTATGTAATGGAAGGTAGAGACAAAGATAGAGCACTCTGAGCCAATATTTATTAGTACTCATAGAACCAGTTGCTCATATTTCCTCTCTACTCCGCATTGTTTACATTATAGTGCTAGTGACTTGAATTTTGTGAAAGAGTGTTGAATAGTTTTAGAAACTACTAGGCTGAAATGAAATGAGCTCATTCTCCAATATGTTCCCTCAAAGATCATCTTGTTTTACAAATAGTAATTCAAGATTCTCCTAAGCTTCCTTCAAAGTATTCATTCCCTCAAGGTGAAACAAAAAATCCAGGGATATATGAGTGCATAGAAAGCCAAAGGCTTCATCTAACTGATTAAAAAACTTGTTCTTCGTAGTAGGGTGATGGGGTTCTATCTCTCTGCCCATTATAATCCTAAACATGTCAAGAATGCGGAAGGAGACTTGGATATCTTCCCTCCAATCAAAATAGTTGTAGGGTGTAAGGATTTAGGGTACAAGAGCTGAAGAATCCATCAATATTCCTGCTAATAAGTCAATTCCTCAACAAGCTACATAGGTAATTGTAGGTAACACTACAAAAAAAAAATCAATTCACAATCATGTCAGTTTGAAGACTTCCACCTCGACATGTACACTTTCTCAAGGTTCGTCAAACCTGTAGATACTTCTCTGGATGAACCCATAGTTATCAAGGAAAATATTACAGGATTTATGTGGAAG
>LPNX010792862.1:1794-37551 GCA_001517045.1 Pseudotsuga menziesii | reverse complement strand
TACAGCTCCATATTCAGTCTCCATTGTTGATAATTTGCATGATTAATTGTTAATTGCTGTGAGTGAAATTAATCTACTGCAGGCCTGAATTTCTACAGAAGCCTAGCTACTTCTAGTGTACAATGGAGATTGGACAAACTTACTGCTAGCATGAACAACGATACGATACCATGTTTAAATTATTGAACCATTGATTTACAGGAAATGATTGCAATTGAAAAGTAGAATTTTGCAGCGAAATAGTGTAATGCCCATATTTTGACTCCGGCATATTTATCACTCAGACTTATTACAGTGTACTTACTGATTATCGGTAGACTCAGCTATACTTCATAAACTATATTTTGGCATGTTATATGTGATTATTTACTGATGTTATGATGTTATCAGAATTATGCTTTAATTATGATATTATGATGTTATCATGCTTATATTATGCTTTGATCATGAGGTTACAACAATTAACATGCCTATGTATATGCTTTGATTATGATGTATGATGATTATCATCTATATGAAATTATTGTTCCTATGCGATTATCATGCAGTAGTCGTCATCAGATTCCTTTATTTCATAAATATATAGTTGATAGTCATCCTCGATATGATGTGAGATGTATGATGTGGTACATGGGCAACCGTCCATGATGCGATTTATTTTGTGGTTTTATGTGATGAAAGGAGATAATGTTGATGATATGGACCAGCTATTGATTGAATATTGTTATGAATGCATGTTTGCATAGTACTAACCTACAGGGTACAGGGGCTATGTGATAGCCAAGTGTGTGATGCCAAGTATGACTCAATACATATCTTGAAGAAGAGCCTTAATTTCCAAGTGATGATATGATGACACATACCAATAAACTCGATAGAAATGCAGTATGGTTTGATGAGTATCTTCCCAGTATGTTGAGAGGGATGGAGGCATTTCCCACCCTATGTCACTTTGATACCCGAGGTCGTGGGAGGGCAGTGCTGAGACACGCTCCCCAAGTTGTTGTGATGACGATGGTCAGATGCCTGCTAGGAGAGGCTAGGTCCACTAGATAGCCGATGCTATCGCTCTCAGGTTCTATGTGGGAAGGTCAGTACAGCTGGCATCCACTTTGTACTAGCAGAGGAAGGATAGGGAGGATGCGGACGTAGGTTAGGATGGGTGGACATATTAGTTATTATTGTTGAAGGTTGGACATTATGATACCGGATTAGTGATGGTAGGTACCAATCTTAACTGACTAATTAATAAGAACATAATTGTTAAATAACACCGAATGTCACAAGAAATCATATTATATCTGTATATGGGTCATGTTGCATGAAATATTAATTGTATCAGTTAGAATTTAGGGGTTTTTGCTATAGTACATGTGCAGCCTGTGCATGTACTAGCCATGCATGCACACCTCACACATGCACGCTAGTATGAAATATTTAAATAGTTATATAGGTTAACTAAGTAATTGTGAATTTTTTAAACCTATAAATGTACCTTAATTATTAAGAAATAAATGTGCGGGGAAACTTAACACTAAACTTAAACGGGTCAACGTTATCATTTCAATCAAGCAATAATGATACTGCAATTTACTAATTATTGATTAATAATAATTATTATTATTGTATTTTCATTAGTTATTATTAGTTATTAGTGTTTATTATTAAGTACTTTTATTAAGTTAAACATATACTAATTATTTTACCATTTTACCATTTGCGTAAAACATTAAATAAACAATATTGGGTAATGTATGACAGTTGGGTATGTTATAAATTTACACGAACAATTAAATAGGATAAACACCTATTAAATTCCCACCATCTCATCCGAGGTGGAAAAATTGTACAATTCAAGAAAGTAATTAAATGCATACAATGAATGTCTTGAAACCGGAACTAGTTGACTGCCCGAGAAAAAAAAGAATTAAATAATAAATATTAATTTAAAAATGAAGGAGGCGATGGAAGAAGGAAGGCGGTGGAAGAAAGGAGGGGAAGGAGGTATAAGGAGGGGGATCAAATGGTTCAAGGGGGGAAGATTTTTGGGATTTTCTGGAGAGTAGTCGAAGAATTTTTTTGAGAAGAACAGAGAGTAAGAAGGGATGAAACAGGGAGGGAAGAAAGCTGGAGGAGGGGGCTAACTCCAGGGGGGCATATTTACACTCAGAGAAGAGGAAAGTTGCTATCCGGTTTATCGATACGTGGACTCGGGGGCTAGGAAACCCGTCGGTTTCCTAGGGCCAATGGGATCAACGTTGGTCTGCCAGGTGGATCATCCGGTTTGGCATCCAGGCTCGGATGAGGCTCATACAAGGGAAGGGCAAGGCTACAGGAGCAGGATTCAAGAGCAGAATTAAGTCCAGGTATTTTTCAGTGAACTATCTCTTTGTTTTACAAATAAATGAAATATGAATAAAAAATCCATGTAATTTTGCTGTTACATCCTATGACTTAAAAATAAAAAGAGTAAATGTCATTTTACTATTTAAAATCGGGACTTAGTGCTCTGCCCGGAAAGCAGAGCATTACAGAATGGTATCAGAGCCATGGTTCCAAATCTGGAACTAGAGGGCTCGCAATTGATATGTGGAATGAAAAAATAAAAAATATTTAGATATATATATAGATAAGTAAATAAAATAAAAGAATATGTATAAAACATTATCTGTGTGTTTAAACTGGGATCAACGCTCCATTGGGAAGTTCTTTCATTTGTCAGCCTGATTATTCCATATTCTTTGGTTTCTAACATTTGCATTAGCGACAGAGTAGAGTTATTTCCTGTGCCAACCTGACTATTCTGGCATTTGCATCTTAGATACCTTAATGTGTAGGTTTTCTACCAGGCTCCATTGAAAAACCAAGGCATTTCAGTGTAAATAACAAAATTTTATTTTACTTCTAAGAAGAACCACGACGTTAAAATCATGACTAGGTCACTTTAACCCTAACAAAATTTTATTGCCGTTGTAATAAATGGCTACTTTAAAACCAAATGAAATTAGGTAATCTCCATTTTAATAAATGATCATGTAGAAATTGTTACCAGGAAAGGCAATTCAAAGCTTTGGATGATATCGCAGACTTCTTTCTCAAAATACTTGTGTTCACCGACTGTGCTAATTAAAAGCATAGATGGAAAGAAAAAGAACTGTTAAGATATACAGCCTGCTCCTAGCTTGTACAACAATTTTAGTGGAAATATTAAACAGATTTTATGAGAAATAGGTTAGAAAAAAAACCATAAACCACGAATTTGCAGAACCACACATAAATTACTCATTAGAATTCGCCAGCCATTAGAGACATCCCACCTATATACCAGCAGAAATTAATGTGACCAAACTAAATTCTAAATGGCAAAAGAAAGAGAGGAAGATTCAAAATGTGGACTCATAAAATTGTGGCCTCTCTCCTTGCTCAGAATCGCGTAGGTTGATGACGAGGCCCGCCGATTGAGACCAGGATCTATGCCCATATCACCCACGCTCTACCAGCTAAGCTAAGACGGCATACAAGACTGACGCTCTACCAATGAGCTATAAAGGCAATGCTTACCAGCACCCTGCCGACCAGCGAGATCGAATTTACTGAATATATCATGCACATAAGAAACCGAATTTACTAATGCACGACAAAATTGCTTGAAAAAATCAGCATGAACATCATTTCCATGAATATCTTCTCCTATACTAGATCTTTCTAATTTACAAATTACTTCAATTTTCTGGGTTTACAAAACTTATTTACAAAAAGGAAAATGGACAAAAAAAAATATATAAGTCAGTTCAAAATGGAATAAGCCTGCACAAAGGTTTCAATTCCATCATTGACTATTCCATGTAAGCAAATTTTGAAAGATCACCCACATTTAAAAGTAAATGCCATTACCTCAAAAATTGACACCAAATCAGAAAACTCTGAATTACCTTTACCTTTCATAAGACTGAATTAATCCATCTTTTTCCTGGACGCAAACTCGTTGATGATTAGGAGGAGGCGAAACCCATTAAGATCTGATTTGGCCATAGCCATGACAAAATCGTTCAGGGTTATTCTCTGCACAAGAGGAATAATTCTCTGTCGGCAAAATCCACTCTCTCGTTCCCGTTGGAGGTAGTCATGGCAAGGAGACTCGAGAGAAAGTTAATGGCCACCAACCGACATATTCTTCTCTAATTTCAGTACGACTGCAGATGAGTTTCATACTAACTAATGGCCACTAAAATACAAAGCAGGAATGATTGCATTCACTTTTGTAGTCATGGATGCGAGTCGACAAGAAAAGCAATTAAGGCATCAACATGCTTTCGGAAAGTCAGACATTTCAAGTGGTTTTCCTTGTGGAGAACATGCACCTGGAGAAGCCACCTTTTGTTCAGTGGGAGGGAGTTCAATTTTTTTTACACCCTTTAAATTACTAGGAAATTAAAACAATATTTAACAATATATACAAAAAAATTTAAAACATTATTCCATAATGTGTAACTATTTAAATAATTTTTTTATTATTATTTATTATAATTATTTAAATTAAATTTTGTTCAATTGGTTAATTTAAATTTTGTTTTAACAAAAAATATATTAAATGGATGGAACAATATATGTTTTTGTTTTAGGTCAATTTATAAATAAAACATATAAATAAATTGAAAATAATAATAATAATAATTAACTTAATCCAAAGTTATTATTATTATTATTTTGGAGTAAGTTTTTAATAAAATTTTATTTTTTATTAAAACTTGTTAATATATTAACATTTAGTTGTATTTAAGTTAACTAATTTTATTTGCGTTATAATTCGTCTATTTTTAGATGTTATGTTTAAATTAAGCTAAGAGGAGTTGAATGATTAAAATAGAGGTTAGGTTAATAAAACATAATATTTAATGCTATTTTAAATGTTTACCTATAACATTTAAATGTTAAGTGATTGAAGTTGAATGTTAATTCTAAACCTAACAATATAGATAACATTAAAATTTAGATATGGTAACGTTAGTTAGTCTATGTTATTGGAAATTCAATTATTAAACTTAAGACATTACCGAGACTTTGACTAATAGTCGAAGAGGCGAGATGGATGTAAAATAAGAAAAACAAGACACTATTAATACTAGCATTATGAGCTGAACGTTAAGGCATAGATTAAACCCCAAGACAAAATCGTTTAATGAAAGTGACTATGCAAGTTTTACGCAAATATTGACAATTTGTCTCTATGCATAAATATAAGCATTGCATAACTAAATTTTTATCTCTGCAATTATTAGATTGAGATAATAATGGCATAATATTGTTGAATATGTCAGGAATTATCATGGTTCAAACACGCAGAGGTCGAGGTCGAGGTCGAGGGCGGGGTCGAGGTCAACCACCCTCGCCGCCACCACAGACCCCAGGTCAACCACCCTCACCACCGCCACAGACCCCACCACCGACACCGCCAAGAAAAACCTCTAGTCCTGAGATGGGGGTGATATTGAGATCCTTGGAAACCATGATGGCCACACTAAACAGACAGTCGAAGAGGATCGTAGAGGTAGAAACCACATAGGTGAGCCGATAAAACTCTGAGATGGCACAAGGTCCAAGACAAGAACCGCTTCAGGATATTTCTAGAGAGCTGCAGAAGATCAAAATTCCCGAGTTCTTAGGAGGATGACCGGGTAAGCACGCCGAAGCGTGGCTCGAGGGTATGAAGAGGTGCTTCGCACTAAACGAGTATACTTCGAGTTCCAAGGCTAGAATGGCCATCTTCCAGCTAAAGGGCGATGCCCTAAATTGGTGGTCAGACCTTGAGAAACAATTGCACCTTACTCCTTTGTCTGTTTCATGGGAATTATTCGAGGAGAGGTTAAACATGAAGTATCTTCCGGCTTATTACAGGGAACAATAGGCAGGTTCCTTTCATGCTTTGGTATAGGGAAACACGACAGTGGAAGAATATGAAGCTATATTCATGGAACTGGTAAAGTATGTTCCATACTTGGACTCGGATGATCGAAAGGTGGAGCGATTTGTGTATGGACTCAACTACAAGATCAGGGCTGCAGTACGGATGTGGAAGCCATCTTCAGTTGCCATGGTAGTTGAATATGCTCGCTATGCTGAGGATATGTCAGATTCAAAGGGAGGAAGAAAGTTGATAGGATCCAATCAGTATGTTACAGGGAAGGCCCCACGACCATACTTCAGAGGAGGACAATCCAGACCTCCTCCTTATGGTAACAGGTTCACCCCGAGAGGTAACACTTATGTTAACTCAGTATCGCAGGCTTCATCAACAAACCATGGGAACCGAGGACGAACACAGGGAAATTCCTATAGAGGATCGGGAGGTTTTAGAGGATCTCGGGGAAGGAACACATCCCAGAGGACTCCTCCCAGCAACATGCAAGAACCACCTAATGTATCTTGTTGGGGATGTGGAGGTCCTCATTTTTAGTGGGATTGTCCTAAAGGACAGACCAGCAACATGTAGCAGGAACGAAAGACATCCATGATCAATTCTAATAACACTCATTGGATTCATGCAATTGTTCACAACCACCAAGCAGAACATCAGTCCACCGTAGTGGAATCCACTGGTAAAGTAAACAATGTCAAACTTAAACTTTTATTTGATCCTGGTGCAACAGATAGTTTTATTTCACCATATGCATTAGATAAATGTGGGTTGGCAGCCTGTGAGCACGATGATTTTAAATCGGTCGATATGGCTTCAGGGGTTAAACAGGCAGTAGGTGTCAAGGTAAGAGGGTGTCAAGTTGACTTAGGAGTATGCACCACTAAGATGGACGCTTATGTCACCAATTTGGGAACCTATGACCTCATTGTTGGCATGGATTGGTTAGAAGGCCATAGAGCTTTCATGGATTGCTATGCGAAAAAAGTCTCGTGCCTTGATGATGAGGGCTGAGCAATTCAAATCCAGGGTTGAAAGAGGAAAATATCCCTCCGTTTCATCTCCGCGGTGAAAGCTAAAAGGTGTTTAATACAAGGATGTTAGTTGTTTGTAGTTGAGACGGTGAGCGATAGTAAAGGACCTTCCTTGAATTCTTACCCTGTATTATCTAAG
Organism: Pseudotsuga menziesii; assembly: GCA_001517045.1. Classification (NCBI taxonomy): domain Eukaryota; kingdom Viridiplantae; phylum Streptophyta; class Pinopsida; order Pinales; family Pinaceae; genus Pseudotsuga; species Pseudotsuga menziesii. The sequence continues at coordinate 30,464 of LPNX010792862.1, read as the reverse complement.
TTCAAGGATGTCTTTCCAGAAGAAATTCCCCAACTACCTCCAGAGCGAGAGCTTGATTTCACGATCGAACTGAAACCCGGTGCGGAGCCGATCTCAAAGACTCCTTATAGAATGACAACCCCTGAGCTTCGAGAGTTACAGATCTAGTTAAAAGAGTTGCCAGACTTGGGACTAATTAGACCTAGTATCTCACCATGGGGAGCACCAGTGATCTTTGTTAAGAAGAAGGATGGATCTTTGCGACTGTGCATAGATTATAGGGATTTGAACAAAGCCACAGTGAAGAACAGGTATCCTATACCAAGAATTGATGACCTATTTGATCAGATGAAACGCTCATCAGTCTTCTCTAGGATTGGTTTGCGGTCGGGGTATCACCTGCTCAGGATTAAAGAAAATGACATTTCTAAGATTTCTTTTCGAACTCGATTCGGGCATTATGAGTTCATAGTAGTACCATTTGGTTTGACCAATGCTCCAGCAGTATTCATGAGCCGCATGAATAGTGTCTTTCAGAATTACTTGGACCACTTTGTTAAGGTATTCTTAGATGACATTCTTATATATTCTAAGAATGAGAAGGAGAACGAGGAGCACTTGCGGTTAGTCTTAACTTGCTTAAGGGAACATAAACTATTTGGTAAATTGTCAAAGTGTTCTTTCTTCCAAAAGGAGATTCACTACTTAGGGCATATCATCTCAGGAGAAGGGATCTTAGTGGACCCAAAAAAGGTGAAGGCCATCGAGGATTGGCCAATTCCGAAGAATGCGCATGAGGTGCGTAGCTTCATGGGATTAGCAGGGTATTACCAAAGACTTGTGGAAGGATTCTCCAATATTGAAAAACCCATCACCACCTTGCAGCGAAAGGGAATCCGATATGAGTGGACCAATGAATGTGATGCCTCTTTTGCTAAATTAAAGAGGTTGGTGATGAGTGCACCAATCTTACGGGTACCAGACATGGATAAAGACTTCATGGTATGTATTGATGCCTCGAATCAAGGGTTAGGATCAGTTCTAATGTAGGAAGGTGGGGTAATAGCTTATGCATCTCATAAGTTGAAGCCTCGTGAGGAGCAATATGCCACACATGATCTAGAATTGGCAGCAGTAATGCTGGCACTAAAATTATGGAGACACTACCTGGTTGGCAGAAGTTTCACACTTAAAACAGATCATCAGAGTTTGCAGTATATTTTTACACAAAGCAATCTAAATGCTAGGCAACGACAATGGAGTGAGTTCATGAGTGAGTATGACTTTGGTATCTCATATATCAAAGGAAAGGAGAATGTGGTGGCAGACGCTCTAAGCCGAAGGCCAAGGATTTTCTCCTTAATTCCCTTGAGAGTGGATTTGAAGGAGAAAGTACTTGAACAACTCTTGGGAGATGGTTGGTATATCAAGGTAACCTCAGATATTCAGAGTGGGAAGAAGTGTAAGTCGAAGTATTATGGGTACCATATTGAGGAAGATGGGTTGTTGCAGTACCAAGGGAAGATGTATATCCCTAAAGAAGGTGGTCTCAGGGAAACAATCCTTAGAGAGTCCCATAGGTCACATTATTGTGTGCACCCTGGAGTGAAGAAGATGTATGCAGACATGAAGAAGCTCTTCTTCTGGGCCGGTATGAAGAGCGACATAGTGGATTTTGTTTCGAAATGCCTAGAATGTCAGCAAGTCAAGGTAGATCATCAACACCCAGTCGGTCTCTTACAACCTCATGATATTCCTGAGACTAAATGGGAAGCCATTTCCATGGACTTTGTTGTGTGATTTCCCCTCACATCCTCAAGACATAATGCTATACTCGTGGTGGTCGACAAACTGACCAAAAGTGCCCACTTCATTCCAGTGAGAGACACTTATGATGTGACGGATGTAGCAAGGGTATTCATAAATGAAATTGTACGCCTTCATGGAGTTCCAAAGAAGATAATTTATGACCGAGACCCTAAGTTTACCTCCAGATTTTGGACAAGCATGCAATCAGCATTAGGAACCCAGCTGAACTTGAGCTCAGCTTATCATCCCGAGACAGATGGGCAGACAGAGAGGGTGAATCAGGTGATGGAGGACATGCTTAGGATGTATGTTATGGATCAATAGACATAGTGGGAGAAATATCTTCCTCTAGTAGAGTTTGCATATAACAACAATCATCACAACTCCATTGGTATGCCTCCATACCAGGCATTGTATGGGAGACCTTGCAGGACTCCACTCAGTTGGGACAGGTTGGAGGATCGTGTTTTAGTCAGGCTTGAGTTGCTTCAGGAGATGGAAGAGAAAGTGGTATAGATCAGGAAGCGGCTTAAAGAAGCACATGATAGACAAAAGAGTTATGCTGATGCACACAGAACTGATAGAAGTTATGAGGTAGGGGATCGTGTATTTATACGCATCCGACTGAATAAAAGTGCCATTTGGTTTGGAAAGGGGACCAAGTTGTCACCTCGCTTTATAGGGCCATTTGAGATTCTTGAAATAATCAGACCGGTAGCTTATCGTCTTGCACTACCACCCCACTTGTATAGGACTCATTATGTATTTCATGTTTCAGTATTGCGACATTACATAGCCGATGAGTCTCACAATATTCATGGGAAGGACTTGCAGGTCTCGGACGAGGGAACCTTCACGGCCAAACCATTATGTATACTGGATCATAGAGTTCGACAGCTCCGTAATCGACACGTGGACCAATTCAAGGTCCAGTGGGACAAGTATAGCCCAAGATCTGCTACCTGGGAGGACACAGAGACTATGCGTCGAAATTTTCCCTCACTATTTTGACCATAACTTCAGAACGAAGTTTCGTGAAGGGTGGGTGTATGTAATGCCCATATTTTGACTCCGGCATATTTATCACTCAGACTTATTATATTGTATTTACTTATTATCGGTAGACTCAGCTATAGTTCATAAACTATATTTTGGCATGTTATATGTGATTATTTACTGATGTTATGATGTTATCAGAATTATGCTTTAATTATGATATTATGATGTTATCATGCTTATATTATGCTTTGATCATGAGGTTACAACAATTAACATGCCTATGTATATGCTTTGATTATGATGTATGATGATTATCATTTATATGAAATTATTGTGCCTATGCGATTATCATGCAGTAGTCATCATCAGATTCCTTTATTTCATAAATATATAGTTGATAGTCATCCTCGATATGATGTGAGATGTATGATGTGGTACATGGGCAACCATCCATGATGCGATTTATTTTGTGGTTTTATGTGATGAAAGGAGATAATGTTGATGATATGGACCAGTTATTGATTGAATATTGTTATGAATGCATGTTTGCATAGTACTAACCTGCAGGGTACAGGGGCTATGTGATAGCCAAGTGTGTGATGCCAAGTATGACTCAATACATATCTTGAAGAAGAGCCCTAATTTCCAAGTGATAATATGATGACACATTCCAATAAACTCGATAGAAATGTAGTATGGTTTGATGAGTATCTTCCCAGTATGTTGAGAGGGATGGAGGCATTTCCCACCCTATGTCACTTTGATACCCGAGGTCGTGGGAGGGCAGTGCTGAGACACGCTCCCCAAGTTGTTGTGATGACGATGGTCGGATGCCTGCTAGGAGAGGCTAGGTCCGCTAGATAGCCGACGCTATCGCTCTCAGGTTCTATGTGGGAAGGTCAGTACAGCTGGCATCCACTTTGTACTAGCAGAGGAAGGATAGGGAGGATGCGGACGTAGGTTAGGATGGGTGGACATATTAGTTATTATTGTTGAAGGTTGGACATTATGATACCGGATTAGTGATGGTAGGTACCAATCTTAACTGACTAATTAATAAGAACATAATTGTTAAATAACACCGAATGTCACAAGAAATCATATTATATCTGTATATGGGTCATGTTGCATGAAATATTAATTGTATCAGTTAGAATTTAGGGGTTTTTGCTATAGTACATGTGCAGCCTATGCATGTACTAGCCATGCATGCACACCTCACACATGCACGCTAGTATGAAATATTTAAATAGTTAGATAGGTTAACTAAGTAATTGTGAATTGTTTTAAACCTATAAATGTACCTTAATTATTAAGCAATAAATGTGCGGGGAAAGTTAACACTAAACTTAAACGGGTCAACGTTATCATTTCAATCAAGCAATAATGATACTGCAATTTACTAATTATTGATTAATAATAATTATTATTATTGTATTTTCATTAGTTATTATTAGTTATTAGTGTTTATTTTTAAGTACTTTTATTAAGTTAAACATATACTAATTATTTTACCATTTTACCATTTGCGTAAAACATTAAATAAACAATATTGGGTAATGTATGACAATTGGGTATGTTATAAATTTACATGAACAATTAAATAGGATAAGCACCTATTAAATTCCCACCATCTCATCCGAGGTGAAAAAATTGTACAATTCAAGAAAGTAATTAAATGCATACAACGAATGTCTTGAAACCAGAACTACGTGACTGCCCGAGAAAAAAAAAAGAATTAAATAATAAATATTAATTTAAAAATGAAGGAGGTGGTGGAAGAAAGGAGGGGAAGGAGGTATAAGGAGGGGGATCAAATGGTTCAAAGGGGGAGGATTTTCAGGATTTTCTGGAGGGTAGTCGGAGAATTTTTTTGAGAAGAACAGAGAGTAAGAAGGGATGAAATAGGGAGGGAAGAAAGCTGGAGGAGGGGGTTAACTCGAGGGGGGAAGATTTACATTCAAAGTAGAGGAAAGTTGCTATCTAGTTTATCGGTACATGGGCTCGGGGGCTGGGAAACCCGTCGGTTTCCTAGGGCCAACAGGATCAACGCTGGTCGGCAGGGTGGATCATCTGGTTTTGCATCCAGGCTCGGACAAGGCTCAGATAAGGGAAGGGAAAGGCTATAGGAGCTGGATTTAAGAACAGAATTAAGTCCAGGTATTTTTCGGTGAACTATCTCTTTGTTTTACAAATAAATGAAATTTGAATAAAAAATCCATGTAATTTTGCTGTAACATCCTATGACTTAAAAATCAAAAGAGTAAATGTCATTTTACTATTTAAAATCGGGACTTAGTGCTCTGCCCGACAAGCAGAGCACTACAAATAGTAAGAAAAATGTACATTCACCAAGACAAATTTTAGATAGAACTGATAAGAAATGACTAGTAAATTACAACATTAATCTTCATTAATTCCAACAGTATACAACATTGTTCCAATAAGGAGAATTCAAAAAATGTGGATAAGATTCGAATCTACCAACTCAATCCTGACTGGATGGCTAACTAGAAGTATCTAAATCGCTATCGAAGCTCACTAGTCTAATTAAATCCACATGTCTAATTCAGTCTATCAGTCAGTTAAACCAGTTAAACTTATGAGGTAGGTGAGAAATGGAGCCTAATCCCATACAGCCAAGAAAGACTAGCTCTAACTTAAATGAAATACATCTAACTAGAGGTTAGCTTATCATAACTACCTACCTACCACAACCAACTGATGGAGGCTAATGGTGGCATGCAGAGTGGCTCCTAAAATGTAGGTATTGTAACTAGTGGCACCAGTGGTACCAAATGGCACCGCTGGCACCAATGTAACTAAATTGCACCAGTGGCACTAGTGGCACCAAATGGCACACTAAATGGAACTGGTGGCACCAGTGGCACTAGTGGCACCAATGGCACCAAATGGGACACTAAATGGAACTGGTGGCACAAGTGGCACCAAATATAGAAAATGACTCCTAAGTTATGCAAGATGATCAATTAGTCTATATATAAACAAGGGAGGATTATATAATCCTAACATTGAGGGTGACAATTTCATCTTCCATTTGCGTGTTTCCTCCTGTGATGGTGACAACCATAACCATGAGGTGTTTTTTTTTGGGGGGGGGATTGGGTAGAAAAACAAAAACATAATTTTTTTAGAAAGGACCAATTTGTTGGGAAAAAAATTGAAGGGTAATTGAGTTTTGACTAGGTTTTGGACACTTTCTAAGGGACAAGGAAGCAGAAATAGAAAATGAACACTTTCGAAAGAATTGAGGTCGATTAAGTGAGAATCGAACAAGTTTCGACAAACCCTAAAAATAAACAAATATGGGATTTTTGGCTTTGGAAAGTGGAATTTGGGATAGGTTCCTCAAGGAAGTAAATATGCAGAATGGAATTGTATGGGTTCCAGTGAATTTTCAAGGGAAACAGAGCTAAATCAAAGATTATATGACTATATATATATATATATATATATATATATATATACTATTTTTTCAGTGGAATTGATCTGTGACGGATCTGGGCAGATGCAATCTACTATTTATCAAGTGGAAATAGATATGGACCCCAAGTATATTTGTATTACTAAATTTTTAGGGGATTAACTCAGCAACCAATGCTATCTAATGACTTGTGTATTGGGGAAATACCCCTCACTCCATGGCTTAGGTAAAAATGATAATCGATTTTCCACAAACAACAACTCCTGGTTCACCTCATCAGTGGAAACTAGTCAATCAGGTAGGGGTCATTTCCCTTTTAGTCGTAAAGTCCTATCAATGGCCAATTGCTTCAGGTTCCTATGGTACTCCTGACAATGGGTTTCAGGGATATTCCCATGTACTTCCCATAGTTAAGTGGATAGGTTTTATTCCCTATATGAACTTTCAATTGAAATGAAAAATACAGATACAAAGAAGAAGAACTACTGCAATAATCACAGTGTCAAAAATATATTATTGGGAATCAATTGCAATTTTTTTTTCCAGAAATTCCACCCACTGAGCCCAAGAAAGTGCTTTGATACTGGAAGTGAGAAACCTCCTACAATAAATAATAAAAATGCATGATATATGAACCAACCAACATGCTCTGCGATGGTTGAAATTCTGAACCGTTATAACTTCTTTTGTAACTGAACATAATGGGTAGTCACCCAAGCATCTCAGCATACTATATCCTTAGGATTCTTAGTCCTCCCTTGGTCAAATGTCTATTAGATTAATTATTTCCTAACTTAGGAACCTTAAATTAATTAAATGGGTCCACTAGTGCAATTGGGTCCACTTGGCCCAATGGGACCACATGTACTAGTCATTGAAATGTGGGGAACACTACTAGAGGTTAAATTCCTCTTACTACATGTGCATGCATCAGTTAGGGCACCTCCTAAACCAATCCCTACATTTTAGGAGCCACTGGGAGTCTCTGCACCAACCTACTTCAGTCAGTTGGTGTTAGGACTAGTTAGTCTTAGTTAGCCCCTATTTACAATCAGTTACTTCATAGTGAGTTAGGATAACACTACTAATGCATGGATAATGCAAGGTTTCATGGGGAGGAGCACTTTACCTACCTACCACACTCAGTTGCACTGAGTTAACTAGCTGTTAGTGGTTGTTGGAGTTATTTGTCATCAGGGAGTTGTCTATTTGGTCTCCAATATTGATTGGGAGACCTTGAGTTAGAGATTCAATTAGATACAGTCTTATCCACTTGAAGGATTCGAATTCATTACTAATGCATTTGAATTCTACCTATGTAAACTATTGTAACACCATATATTATTATGATGAATATACTGTAAATTCTTGAGCAATACTTTTATGTTTCCTGTGTGGTTTGTTTTGCTTAGTTTGTATGTTCATTCCCCATTCAGTTCCTACAACATTATCAAAACTCTCTACTTGAAGATATTAATGGCATTCAAATCCTAATATGGTATTAGAGCCTTCTCAGGAAGTTTTCATGCTTGTTTCTCCCCATAGAACATTAGAAGAAGTTGGGTTTCGAGAGAAGTCCCTATGAAAATTTTCTAGCTCTGGATTCATTCAGAGCAGTGGAGAGGGCGTGAAAAACCATGAAAACATGTTCATATAGGGAGGAAAAGCATGATTCTAATAGTTCATATGTTTTAGTGTTATTTGCAGTGAAATTGACAGGTTCTACGTAGCTTGAGAGAAGTATTTGTAGTGTTCCAGCTGGAGTAATTATGAGTTCTCAAACTCCTGAACCATGGATCCTCACAAATTCCAATTACCTTGATTAGAGGATTGATATGCATCTGACCTTGAGCAAGCATGGCTACCATGGGATCATACATGGATGGGAGGCTGATCCTCATCAGCCGGTAGAGCGGAACAAGTTCGTAAACCATTATGATGAAGCATTCGGGTACTTATGTACTTATATTTCCAGAGATCTCCTCTTTCATCAAGAAGGATTGAGGACTCTTAGAGAAGCATGGGAAAATCTTGATATCTTGTTTAACAAAGAAGATGAGATACGGGGACACATTCTAGAGAATGAGTTGGTATCTTTACATCCCAACAGTTTCAATACTATTGAGCAATTCTTCTTCAAATTCAAGTCTCTAGTGCTACAATGCAGACAGTGCGGGATAGAGAAGAAAGGTGAGCAGAATTTCCTTTCCATACTCAACAAACTAGGCCGTGAGTACTCTGTCTATGTCTCTATGTTTCATTCCAAGTGGAAAATCTTTCCTGATTAGAAACTTCCTTCTCTAGATTCATTCTCCGAGTCCTTAATCAAGGAACAAGACAAATTGATTCAAATGGGAGTCATCCAGACTTCCAAATATCAAGCTCTCTTGGTTACTGACTCTTCCAAAGCGTAAGAAAATGGGAAATCAAAGAAGAAGGAGCCAAAGGCAGTTTATTTGAAGCCTAAACCAAATCAACAATCTTCCAAAGGGGCCTCTGGCTCTAAGAAGAAGAAATTTTAAAAGAAGTTATGCCTGTATTATGAAAATGGATACCATCTTGAAGAAAATTGTATGAGGAAGCAACTTGATGAGATGTCCTCTCTTATTAATAAGCACAACAATTCTCCTCCAAGAGCAAAGAATCACGATGAAGAAGCACCAATAGAAGATGTCGAAAGGTGTCATTCTTTGAAAGCAACTCTCTCTCCATCCTCAGCAGACATTATAGATTTTGGAGCCTCCAACCACATGGTTTTTTCCAAAGAATCCTTCTCTACCCTTTCACTATCAAAGGGGCCTAATATTCACATGGGAGATGATTACCAGATTCTAGTAGAAGAAAGGGGCTCATTCAGAGCGAAGCATGGTGAGTTCAAGAATGTATTATATGTGCCCTCCCTTGCTACTAACCTATTATTTGTTTACTACATCACTCATATAGGCTCTCCCAAGAGGGTCATATTTGATTTAGACTCAGTTGAGATTAAAGAAAAATCCACTGGAAATCTTGTAGGGAAAGGTATTGCAAATCACTCTACCAAAGCTTATGAGTTTTCACATTTCTTACATGTTTCTCCTCCTACAGCTTTATTGTCTCATGCTAACAACACCAGCAATATTTGGCATGAGATATTTGGCCATCTCAATTTCAAATATATGAAGCTACTCCACAATAATATCATGGTTGAAGGTTTTCCCTCCATCCAAACTTCTGATGGAGTATGTGTTGGGTGCTTGGTAGGTAAGAATCCAAAAAAAAAGTATAATGTTGGGAAGGCTCATAGAGCTCTCTCTACACTTGATTTGATACATAGTGATGTAGTTGGACCTATGATAACAAACTCCATTAATGGTTGTAGGTATTTCCTGACCTTTATTAATGATTTTTCTAGGTACTGCCGGATCTACTTCATGAAACTAAAATCAGAAGTTTTTGAGACTTTTAAAAGTTTTAAAGCTATGATGGAGAACAATTTCAATAAGAATATCAAGTCAATAAGATCCGATAGAGGAGGAGAATATGTCAAAAGATATTTCTAGAATTTATGTGAATCAGAGGTGATTTGAATGGAACACTTAGTTCCATACACACTACAATGAAATGGTGTGGCTGAGAGGAAGAATAGATCACTGAAAGAGATGGAAACAAGCCTTCTCCATGGAAAGCATCTACCTCCTTCTCTTTGGGCTGAAGCAATAAAATGTGGTTCGTATTTGCAGAATAGGGTGCCTCACAAGTCATTGGTTGGGGTCACACCATTCAAAGCACTGCATGGGTATAAGCCCAATGTATCTCATCTGAGAGTTTTTTAATCCAAATCTTGGGCTAGGATACCACTTGACAAGATAAAGGCCCTCCAATCCCAAACTAGCGAATGCATTCTGCTGGGATATGAAGATGATGCAAAAGATTGCATACTGATGGAGTTTGCTACCAGAAGATGCTTCATTGAAATAAATGTCCAGTTTGAAGAATATTAGCTGCATGATACTCCTCTAGCAGCACATGAAGGTATAACTACTTCTCCTCCTATTTTTGATGATGATGATTTGCTATAGGTTTCAGATTTAGATGAAGAAGATCACATACAACATGATTTTGTTATTGAGACTAACTCTCAAGAGATTCTAGATCCAGATCCAATACCCATTCCTAATTAGAATCCTAAACCCAGATGGGCTCAAATGCTTCTTGATGCAGCTAGAAGTGGTGCTGGAGTTACTCAAGACAAAAGAAGAACTAGGTCCCAGTATCAGAATGAGCATGCTGCACTATCTCTCACATATTCACTCTCTACAGAATGGTGTGGGAAAGTTTTAGGTCGGTGCTACTTGATGATGGCGAATGATCAACTACATTTCCCACAAAAGAAAAGATTTGATAATTCCATACCTTCACCATCCAGCAGAACCAAACAGAGTCATCAGTTCAAAATTACAATAAGAGGTCCACTGATGGACCATGCTGCTGCATAGAGCTACCATTTTTTGTAGCAGTGTTTTTTCTCTAGTTATTTTTCGAAGGAGGACGCTTCTTTATTCTAAATATATCTTGTAGATTACTATTTTCCTTCTTATTTTTTAGGGGGTATTTTTTCCATGAGGTTTTCACCTCTTTCCTCAGTTGTATTAATCATCATTTTTTATTATCTTCTAGATTGTATTTTGGTGACCTATGGTCTTGTTACCATGGCCCACAATTGTCCAAGTTAGGATTCAAGGGAGGTGTTACGATTATTAATCCCCCTTTGGTCAAATGTCTAATAGATTAATTATTTCCTAAGTTAGGAACCTTAAATTAATTAAATGGGTCCACTAGTGAAATTGGGTCCACTTGGTCGAATGGGGCCAAATGTACGAGTAATTGAAGTGTGGGGAACACTACTAGAGGTTAACTGTCAGTTACTGCATGTGCATGCATCAGTTAGGAAACCTCCTAGACCAATCCCTACATTTTAGGAGCCACTGGGAGTCTTGGCACCAACCTACTTCTGTCAGTTGTTGTTAGCACTAGTTAGTCTTAGTTAGCCCCTAGTTACAGTCAACTACTTCATAGTTAGTTAGGCTAGTGCTACTAATGCATGGGTAATGCATGGTTGCATGGGGACGGGTGCTTTACCTACCTACAAAACTCAATTGCACTTAGTTAACTAGCTATCAATGGTGGTTGGAGTTATTGGTCATCAAGGAATTTTCTATTTGGACTTCAATAATGATTGGGAGACCTTGAGTTAGAGATTTAGTTAGATATAGTCGTATCCACTTCGAGGATTTGAATTCATTACTCATGTATTTGAATTCTACCTTTGTAAACTATTGTAACATCGGATATTATTATGATGAATATACTGTAAATTGCTAAGCAATACTTATCTATTTCCTGTGTGGTTTATTTTGCTTAGTTTGTATGCTCATTCTCCATTCAATTGTTGCAACATTATCATAACTCTTTGCTTGAATATATTAGTGCCATTCAAATCCTAATATATATAATCATGTACATTAATGTAATATAGACACCAATCGGATTCCTCCATATTTCATGAAGAAGAAAAAATAAATTGGTTTTAATTCTTGCATGTTGTCTGTGTGTACATTTCTGGTCGACCTAGTGTGTTTCCTTATTTGATGGTTCTTCTTATATGCTTCTTTCATAACAGTACTCGACTCATTCATCCTACTGTTGTCCCCAGCATGCACCTAGGGAAATTGTCGATTAAATGAGTCTAGTACTATTATGGAGGAAGAAGATAAGAAGAACCAGCAAAGCGAGAAACACACTAGGTCGACTAGAAATGTATAGATAGACAATATGCAAGAATTAGAACCAATTTATTACTTCTTCTGCATGAAAGATGGAGGAATCATAATTTTGTCTCTATTACATTAATGTATATGATTATATAGGATGCTGATATGCTTGGGTGACTACCCATTACGTTCAGTTACAAAAGAAGCTATAACGGTTCAGAATTTCAACCATCGCAGAGCATGTTGATTGGATCAATATAACAGAAATTATAGAACCCTGAAGCAATTTATTGATCATGGGCCACTTCTAGGGGGGGTCTCCTTTGAGAAATATCAATACAAATAACTCATTGATGCCTTCATTCGCCTCAACACATACTTATATACAAAGTCTGATCTAAACAACTATTACTCCCCATGAATGTGGGATAATACAATATGATAATGGGATTACTTACAAAGCATATCCGTCCAACAAAAATATACTAACAATGTAAAAAAAAGGTTGATATGGGTTTCTAACAATGTGACTCACATGGGGTAATATCAAAACAAAGGCAAGAAAATAAAAACGTAGAATATGAACCAACTCCCAGGCCTGATTTAGTGAGCATTGATAACAAAGATAGGTGGGAGGAGGTTGAATATATATTGAAGCAGGCATTAGAGTCAAGAAAACCTAGACAAATAGTGGTTGAGAGGAGAGGAATTGATGAAATGGAAATAGATGAGAAAGATTCAAACCCTCAAGTTAAACGACAAAAAACTGGTCCTCCAGAAGAGGCTAACGCACTATCCTTGAAACATACCCATGCAAAAGTATCTAAGGAGATTGGTGACATAGAAAATCCAGGAGAGTTGTTGTGAAAAACACCAAAAATAATGGTAACATACCCATCATTAGAATTCAAATTTCCATTAAAACCCAAAGTAATAACTCCAACGTGACCGATACTAATGAAAGTTGATTCGCAATATATCTACAGAAAGATTAGGAAATACAATATGCAAAGTGTAAATTATGATAGATCACAGGCTATTCCTTCTAACAAAATATTGTTGGTAGTGGTAGACAAAATAAGTGACACACTCATGTATTCAATAGTGGAACCCACAGTATCAAAATCAACTAGCTTGAAGGTTTATACAGCTACAAAACATGTTCTAAACTTGTCATTGTTTAGTAAGATAGATCAGGTGGATTTGATTAAGCAATTTAGTGATATGATATGCGTATAGGTGGTAAAATCCACCAAAAAAAGGAAAATACTTAGACAATATTTGAATAGGGTAAGTGAGTTGTTAAAGCCTAACAAATGGATCAGTAGATATAAACATGTGACCATCAAGGAACTTGAAGAAATGATTGTTAAATTAAGTTCCATACCTAGATATGATTCTCAAGTTAAATCCTTGATATCTGAAAAAGATGATGAGGTGGAAAGTTTGAAGATTTAGTTGAAGATCCCAACTGTGCATTTGATTCAAGCTACTGAAATACACTAGGTTGTAATAGAAAAAGAGCAGTTACTACACATTATGGAAAACCAAAGAGCTGAAGTAGAAGACAGGGACACAAATATCGTTGAAATGAGATCCCAGATATCCACCCTACAAGTTTAAAGGGATAAAGAAGATCAATCTTTACCAACATCCACTATAGCACCATAAGTGAATGAGCCGGTCCATATGCAATCAAATGAAAATGAAGATATGCAAAAAGTAGCTACGCAACTTCCACCACATGAAATAATTGATGTAGATGCTATGGAGGAATATCAAACCACTGCTGATCCTACCAACATCATAGAATATATACAAACCAATATCAAGGACCTCGAACATGATGTCTGCCAAAAGAATAACAAAATTGTAGAATTGGAGCATGACAGAAGGGAAAAGTAAGATGATATAACTAACTTTATAAGAGAAATAGATGGTTTAAAAAGTAAAGTTACATCACTAAGAATAGACTCTCAAGGATAAGAATTGATGAGGATAACTATGAAGGATATTTTGGATAGAATTACCCAAATGTTTAATGATCGGTGGGAATTTTTGAACTTGATGACTACTGAAATGGAATTTTATAAATCAACAATGGAAGAGATCAAACAAGTAAATGAAACACCAGCAGATAAACCTACAGAATATAGGAAAGCAATTGATTACCTAAACAACCTGAAAAATAAAGCAATAGAAGGATTGGAGCTTAACAACAGAACATAAGTAACAAAGGTTCCCAAAAGAATGATGTTAAAGAAAACACTTTGCAGAGTAATGCAAAATAGTGCAAGTTGATTGGCTGGTGACATCAAGGCATTCGAAATAATGTTTACTAGGGCTACAGATATTAGACTTTCCTGGTTATTGGATGCAAATGTAGATTTCTTGTCTAAAGAAGAATATATGAACAAACTAAAAGTGAAAAGAAATGAAGAGATTAAATAGGAGTTGGATGAGTTATCAGTGTAAATCAAGCATTTTAAATACTAATTCCTCCTTTTCATATCTAGAAAAAATTAAAGTTAATTTTTAAGAAAGTAAGACCTCTCACTTATGAAATAAATTCTAAAGCAGAACTAGCTCAAGAAAATATTAATGCTAAGATCATTTAAGTGGGTAAATATTGGAATATAGTAGTGAGATATCATACATTACATTTACCGCTCATTCACAAAATGAGAAAATTACTTTTGGACCATCCTCTCAGCAACAACCAACTCAACAAAGTCCTCTTCCAATTTATAAAAACACTCCTCCACCTCAAAAGCATGTTCAAATAGCACCAGCGTAGCAATTTGCAGAACGAACAACTCCTTTGGCATATATTCCACCTAGAGGCTCTGTACAGACTGGTGACCCTACCTATAATGAGATGCTCCAGTAAATGATACAATTTTACATTCCACCTAGCTGCTGCACACCTCCAAGTCAACAAAACACGCAGGGTCAACAATCACCGGTTCAAGGGAAGAAAAATGTCATAGGACACAAGAAAAACTGAGTGTTACTATGTATCAATGTAATATTTGATCTAATAAAGTAAATAGTGAAAAACTATTACTTTCCGTTTGAATTAAAATTGTATTCAGACGCCTTTGAGCCCTATATAATGTAAGCTCATCAAACAAGAAAGAGGATGGAAATTTAAGAACTAGAAGTATTCTTTCTTCCATTGTTGAGTCGATGCATGTGATTGCGATGCAAATCCTTTTTATAGAGATTAATGAAGCTATGTTGTTGTCTTTCCTCTCTGTGTATCGATTTGTGTATGAAGCTCCATTAGAATGCTGCATTTTTAATGTAGTATTATTTGGATTGATGCGAGCATCATAGATTCTTTCCTCAAGATTGAATGATAAACATCATTATAGAAGTTCAAATTTATTTTGATTTCGTGTATGATATTTAATACAAATTATAGTTTCTTTGTCGATAGAATTATTCTATATGTGATGCTCTTATGAATTGTGTTTCTACAAAATATATAAAGACCTTACATTATCCTTTGTAAACCGTAAAGAACTACTGAATTCAGATTAATTCAGTTCAGTACGTTCGAGTCCCATCTGTCCATAAGAAATTCACTTGTCGATTCTTCTTATTGTGTCGGATTTGTATTCCTCGTCTCATTCCTTTCATATTATATTTTGTATTATCTAGATCCATCAAATTTCTTTGTTAAATTGTCTTTGCATCTGCAATTCTATCCACGGTAAATTTTCAAATAACCTAAGCATTCAAAGAATGTCTCAAACCTAAATTCACTCCTTGATTTAGCTCTAAAATCATTAAAATTTCAGCCTTTTCATGCCTAGGCTTTCCCTACTTTCAACCTAGGGTAACTTTGGGAGGTAACAAGATGTAATAAAAAATAATTTTTATATGTATTTTGGTGGTGAGTGTTGAGGACAAATGTTGTGAGAAACAACAAATTTGTGGAAGGACGGAGAAGATTACACCATGATTATACCACCCATCAAATTGAAGACTATTCTTGAGCCAAAAATTGTTTTTTATTTTATCAATAACAATTATGGTCCTTTGGTACAAATGTTTTTTCTAAGTCATTATTTCTCCATATCATATGCCTAGTGACATCTCCCTATATCAACAAATAAATCAACCTTTGCACAATTTGTGATCCTCGTTGCATGCCTTTATTTGTAGTTGCATGACATTGAGTGTTGTTTATATAGTTGTCATGATTCCATGATATTCATGCAATAAATGAATTCTTGTAGAGGAGGACTCTTCAAACTATCCATTTATATTTCATTTTGACGAAAAATGAGTGGGCATTGGTAGCCGATAAGTAGTAGGCACAAATTTTTGGGCACGTTTCAGCCTAGTAGTGGACTAGTAGTCACTACAACAAAAACTGGATTTAGCATCGAATTTTAGTGTCATTTTTTCTCAATTGTGGTGAACAATCTAGCGCTAAACCTGGCGCTATTGTACATTTTTCGTAAAACGCCGTCTATTGCATCTTTTTTTTTCGTCCTTTTTAACATACTTTTTTGCGTCCATTTTTGCGCCCAATTTTTTGCATCTTTTTTAACGCCTTTATTTCCACCCAATTTTGCAACTTCTATTGCTTTTTTTTTTGCATCCTTTGTTACATCCTTTTTTGCACCCAATCTCCTGCTCAGTTTTTTATCCAATGTTGCATTTTTTTGCTCCTAGTTTTTCATCGAGTCTTGCACCCAATTTTGCACCATGTTTTGCATAAGATTATGTGTCCAATTCTGCATCTAACATTGCATCTAGGTTTGCATCCAATTTTCGGCCCAATGTTGCATCTAGTTTTGAATCCAATTTTACTTATAATGTTGCATCCCCATTTGCATCTAATTTTGTATCTTGTTTTACATATTTTTTGTATCCATGAATGTGCCTAATGTTTCATCTTGTTTTACGTCGTATTTTTCATGTAGGTTTGCACCTAGTGTTGCATCCCGGTTGATGTATTTTTTTGCATCTATGTTTGAGCCCAATGTTGCACCTAGTGTTGCGTCTAGTTTTGTGCATAGTTTCGCACCCATGTTTGTATGTAATATTGCATCTAGTTTTGTGTCTAATGCTGCATCCCATCTTGCATTCAATATTACGCCTAGTTTTACATCTAATGTTTTGTCCCATCTTGCATCCAATATTGTGTCTCATTTTAAGGTTTTGTTTGCGCCAAGTGTTCCTTCCATTTTTGCACCTGGTGTTATGCCTAGTTTTATGTCCATTAACACACCATATTTTTTGCTCAATTTAATGTCGAATTTTATGTCTAGTTAGGAGTCCACTTTTGCATCTACTGTTGCGTCTAGTTTTGGACCTAGTATTGTATCTAGTGTTGAGTCTCTTTTTGCATCCAATTTTTCATTTAGCATGACATCCATTTTTGTCTCTATATTTGCGTTTGACATAAGGTCGACTTTTGCATCCACTTTTGTGTTTAGTGTGACGTGCACTTTTACATCTTGTTTGCATTTAGTGTTGCATCTAATATTGCATCCATCTTGCATTACTACATTTTTTACCTTTGGATATATATTCCAATATCATTAGGGCATGGAGGAATCGAACCACCAACATCCTGCTTGTAAAGCAGGTGCTCTTCCATTGATCTAGCACCCTTTAAGAATCGGGAAGAGGACAAACATTAACACATAGATTTCATCATTTATAATTCTAATAAAAGACAATAAGATACAAAGACATTCATGCTTAAAATCCAATTTATTTTTTCAACCACACTAATAAGCACAAAAATATACCATGCTCGGGCAGCAAAATATCCTAAACAGTTACGCAATCTATTAAAGTCGTCTGCAAAAGAGTCTTAGAGAACGACATAATGTATTCATGCATACCTAATAACCTAAACTTGATATGGACAAAGAATCGGGTATGTGTTTAAGAAATAGTTGTAGAATCCAACTGAGGATGTGTGTGTTGTTACATACATGTTGTTATTCATTAATGAGGTGATTTTTTTCAGCAATGGGATGGTAAGAGAAGAACTCATGAATGGTTACTAAAAGAAGATGTCTACTATGTGTAGCATTTATGATATAATGAATATTTTAACAATTAACACCAACAAAGTTGATTTATATTATGTGCATTATTTATAATCTAAAAATTAGTAAGATGTCAACAAGAAAAAGGATCACACTGGTTTCCACAATTGATAAGGCCACAAGGAGGTAGATGAAGTTCAGGGATTTCTCATCTTACTAATGATTGTTCCATAAAGAGATTCTGAAGGGGCATTCTATCACTTCATCAACATAGCTTCATGAATCCATTTAATAATAGATAACGAAGAGAATGTGAAATAATAACTAACATAAACAACACAAAAAGAAAAAGAGAATAATGGGATTCCGATAAAAATTAGTGAAGAGACATGGAGAAGGAATGAATAAAGGAAAATTTACATAGAAAAGAACAAATCTTTGCTTGAACTATTCAAAATTTTAAAAAGGGTTTATCAACAAACAATCTCAAATTGAAATTTATCTTAGGCACGTTAATGAACAATTCATGAGTTCCATATTTATGATGATGAAGACTAATTTGATTTATGGGGTTCTAAATACCAACTGTTTTAATAATGGACAATTCAATTTCTTTCCCATTGGAATTAGACGTGCCAATTTATATTCAAAGATCATTGTATAAAATTGAACCTTAGAGAATGAAGGGAGGTGGGGGTTTTGGACATAGTTCAATTTTTTTCACTTAATATTAAATAATACAACATTTGACTTTACATTTGGGGATCACATGGGGTTCTGATAGGGGAGGACTAATCTAGGTCAAAATGAGATAATTTTATTGTGCAAGTTCATCATCTTGCAGAACTGCAAGAATCTGAAATAGAAAAGTTGTGGGGATGAAAGGACACAAGAAGAAAACCTCTAAAATTGCAAGGTCATAGACACAACAAAGTGGTCAACACAATTTGAGACCTGACACCCTAAGTTTCCAAAACCAATGTTCCATAATTGAACATAATTTTGAAAGAATTAGAATACCTGAAACACAGGCCACAAGACCACATAGTGGAATATAGAAAAGAATCACAACAGTATTTGAATAAAGAATCAATAGGTCATGGACTTTAAAAATACAAGTTCTATGTGTTTTGAGATTCTAACTTAACAACAAAACTGTTGTGTGTGCATGTATGGATGTACGTAAGTGTATGAGTTAGGAGAAAACTTAAAAGCCTTGAAAGTAATGGTCTTCCATATTATAAGCATCTCTTATAGAAAAATTATTTGTATTAAGCCATGCAAATATGCATGTGTTCTTTATTCTATGCATTTAATCTAATTCTAGATCTGTATGCAAAGAAAAACAACAAACTATCCAACATCCGTAAGAAACATCCAACATCCTCTAGATGCACTTTGTATGAGCATGAGCGTTGTAAAAGAAACGGATCAAAAGTCTGTGCAACTCCAGATAGATGATCGTAACATGCACATTAGAAGAAAACTCATGAAACCCAAACATGGGTAGACATGACAAGAACACTAATAATCTAAATAGAAGTAACAATAAAATATCTATGACATACCATTGATATTTAACATATTTTTTGTACTTCTCCCAAATGCTTTGTTGTGACTCACTCTTAGGGATGACCTCCACAGTAGTCAATATTTCTCCTTCCACTACCTTCCCTGTAAGAACAAGCTTCTGCACTTTCGACAGCTCTGAAAAATTGACATCAATTTGTTAGATGACACAATATAAAAATAGTCAAAACGAATTATATTAAACATTATCATCAGTTGGAAATTTTAGGAAAACGTATTCTTGGATAACCATCTCAGTAGTAAAAATGAAAAATATCAAAGTAAAATGTAGTTTTTCTATGCAAACAAAAGGCATGTTCTTTAACAAATAATTCCCCAGCTTAGTGTAAATAATAATTATTATGTAGGGGTCCAACATGCCACCTTAGGGACCAACTTGTTAATTACTAACAAGCTATCATCCTAACAACTGGCATCAAAAACAATGTAATAGAATTTGAATTGCTTCCTTTCCACCTAACCTTGAAAGTTAGAGGGTTCAATGCAAATATCTGATCCCATGTAGTGAACGTTTATCCCATGTAGTGTTGTACTTCTTAAAATCAACAAGGTTCATTGTTTTAACTTACCATTCAGTGCTCAAATAACAACACTAAATTTGTTTTAATGGAGTGGTACTAATATTCACATAATCACTTGAGAATATATGGAAGCATTATAAAAGTTTACCCAACAACAAAGAAAGTAAACAACAAAAAAGAGGTAAATTTCACTATATTTTAATAATTTTAATATTGTAGAGCAGAGAAAGAAAGGCATACGAATTAGTAGATCATGGAAATAAATGCATGGAATTTATCTTAAAAGTAGGAAAATTGTTGTTATAAAACCATTAATACAACAAGTCTCAGACTACTATAGGAATTTGGACAGCCAACAAAGAAGGAAGCTTAATGTCAGAGTTACAAGTTGTTTGCAGGCCGTTTTCAAGCATTTTGCAGAAAACAAACTTTGAGGAGTAGGGTGGCTAGCCAAGACCAATAATATTCGATTGTAGACATCCAAATAGTGTTGGAATTGTCCATTGGAAGTTTCCTTTGGGTCATTAGTTGAAAATGTATGTATTGTAAGTGGATCCCTCCACATCTATTTAAGATTATATTGTAGTATAAAAATGAAAACTTATTCAACCTCTCACCAAAATATCTAGATACATCCAAAAAAATAAATAGAGCTACAAACTAAAGATAAACTTAGGGAATATTTCTTAAATATGCCAAGAAGTACATATAGCTCCATCATACCTACCATCTACAAAATCTGTACCTACTACAGCTTCAAAATCAACCACTATCTATAGAATAGAGACAACAGATTCACATCCCAGCTAGAATAGATCATACCTTAGTCATGGCCTGTTAGGAGAGGGTATGCACATTCACAAATAAGGTTTATCAACCCCAGAGGAATGATGCAAAAGTTAGCAGTCCAAGAAGCCCAGAGAAATGAACACGGTCTACTTTATCAGCAGAAAAATGGAATTATCATGCATTTTTCATGTGCTAACAAATGGAATTCAATTAAAAGGAAATTGTGAAATTGTTAGTAATTCCAATATGACTACAACAATAATCCAGTTCAAATGAAGGAGAAAATCCATTTCTTAGCTAGATGCAAGGCCGTTGATGGACTTGGAGTAATGTTGGTGGTAGCAATTTGAATGAATATTGAGCCAAAGAAGTTGAATGGAACAATGGCCAACAGGTGGGGAGGAAGAGGTTTAGTAAGAAACCACCAACAATCATCATAACAGATGAAGCAAAAACCTAAAAGAAGTGAAAAAACCATGAAGTTGAGATTTAATATAAGAATGTTAAGTTCTTATTAGGAATGTGGGTCTGCCTAAGTTTCGATAAGTCTCATTAGAAAGATGGTAAAAGAGACTTTTAGAAAATAACAAATTCTAATCTCCAGTGTTGTTAATTTTTCCCTTCAAGGTAACTGTAGGAAAAAGTATTAAAGAGTTTGAATTAAATTTTAATGTCCTTGTTTCAAGTTGTGTGGTGAGCAAAAGAAACTGTAGTAATTATCTGTAAAATCACCTAAGTGTGAAAAGAAAAAATAATAATGCCTAGTGAATTGACACTATTTGGTTATACATATATTCACGTTGCGTCAAGTGGTAGATATAGGAAACATGATCTAGGGGGGCCTACCATTTTGGGCTTCCAGCTAGAAATCTATATAGTTTAAAACATCTAACCTCTCTACCTTTTGTTTCCACATTTGCATGTCTTAATATTGAAACCATGGCCCAAAATGTACACACTTTTCGTTGACTAGTGCTTACACAAGTGTATCTCAACAGCCATGTCAAAAGAACCAAATAATTAATTAGCAATACATATGCATTAGGCGTCAGTTAGAATTTTACACAGGAATTGAGTTCTTTATAAATCAGAAGAAAATAGCATATTGGTGGATTAACATGTGACTGAAGGGCAGTATCATCTCATTGTATAAACTTCCTTTAAATCAGGGGAATGGAAATGGATCCCCTGTGTCACTAACAGTAGACCGCACTACTACTAAACTGGTATGTAATGATGTATCTTTTACAGAAGGGAGTGTATGTGAAGAGATGGTAACTACTATTTCATATATTTCTATAGTTTGGCTAAAATTTGTATCCAGTTTAAAGTTGCATGATAGAAAGAAGGCAAAATTTTTCTAGGTAATGATTGACAATCATTGGTTGCTTAATGTATGGAGGGAATTTATAGAGCATCATCTTGGGAATAGGAAAAAAATGATTATGGAATCCCATGTTGTAACAAATATGAACCAACAGATTTTTTTGCATCACCTTTGTTGTTGTTTCCCTGTCTTATATCTTCCATCTCAAAGGTCAAGAAAATATCAGATAAGAATGAAGTTCCTGACCTGTTTGATGCTCTTCCTAGTTTTGAAGAAATTCTGGTTTTTACTAGAGATTTTAGCAAGGTTTGCAATATCACAGTTTGCAGTTCATTATTGTTGAAATCAAACCAGTTTCAACAAAGTGTTGAAACAAGCAATGTTCAGGATTACCATGTTAATGGTACCAATATCTATAGTTCTGAATGTTTTGCATTAAAGGACATTCACCATGAGTCTGCAACTATATATGGAATATTTGTTGAATGCCTAATAAAGGAAACATGTGCATTTTTTAATATATATGCTACCTCTGGGCCTTGTGGGCTTAATGGTATTGATGCAGTAGGTACTGTAGGTAATCCTAGCAATTTTATGAGCACTCTATCTCTTGTTTCCATGTAAGATGTTATAAGGTTAAGTTGGACTTTCTAATGATCTCTCTTTTATCCTACCAAAATATATCCTCATTTTATCTTTTGTTTAGCTAAACTGTTATTGTTCTCTAAAAATTCTAAGCTGTTCTATGGATCAAATTTATGTGGACCTTCAAAAACTAAATAATGGAGATAATATGTCTGGTCTTTTCCTTGCAGGTTTTTTATATTAATGTATGAAGTTCAGAATTCTAATGTGGAAAATTATAGTACCATTGTGAGGTAAAACATTGCAATTTATTAATATGATTGTCTTTCAATGATGAACAAAACATAAACGATGCAGTTTAACTATGGAAATGATTGGCTTCCTTTTAAGTTTTTATGCCTCCTCTCTCAATTCATCATTTTAAATGTAATATTGTTATTAGACAGTTGTACCAAACTCTTGATGTTTCAAGTGTCTTGCAGTAATTTTTTTTATGATCTGATAGATGTAAAGGGATGTAAAAATAGAATAAACCATCAACTAAGTAGTTGCTATGGTGGCCTAGGTAATCACGTCCAGAAAGCCATCTATATGTCATGTTTGATGCAATTAATTATGGTTTGGGTATTAAGAACAGAGGAATGGATCCTTCTAATACTCAAGCTGAATATTTCTTTTTCCAGGAAAACATATTTGTATTTGATATTTTGGAGGGTAAATCAAAATAAAATTTTACCCTACCATCTGACTCTGTTAAAGTTTCCAGAAAGTCTCCATCATAGATCTATGACATGTACATTCATCTTTCAAAAAGATTTCAATTAGATTCTTACCAGTCAAAAGACGACCTAAATATTGATTTAAACATTATTGGCAGTCACTGACAAAAGTGCAAACTAGTCTTGATGAATTATTATGAGGCTGCTGGAAGAAGGATTACACTATCATTAGATACTGTTACCAAAGATTAAGATGAGTTTAGCCAAAATAACCAGATTCAATATTTTGTTAACAATGAGAACTACAGTTAGGCCCAGGTCATCATTAGGAAGCTTAAGATGTGGGCTCTTTAATTTTTTAAGTGGTTTCTACTTAGATATTTTAGGAGCTTAGGAGTGAATTTGGTATTGAGGAAAATGCAACTACCTAAAAGATGGGAACTTATTGACACTTTTTCTACGTTACTGATGTATACCGTTTTCCCATTTTGTTTAAGCAAGAAGTGTAACTCATTGCAACAATTTGTATATGTTTTCCTTCAAATATCAGTGCGGAGATTCTATTGATCTAAATAATTTGTCCTCTTTTCCCATGAGGGCTGACTTATACTTCCAAGTTTTATCCCTTGCCTATAATCTTTCACAAGATTTCATTTCTTATTAGGAAGCCATCACATGTAAAGCATGTGGGTTCCTGCACCATAACTAGATGCTTAGCCCTCTTCAAGCAGCCATATTTGACAAAGACCTCATACTTAATGGTTCCATGTTGACTTGCATAAAATATTGGATCAAAAAAACACTACAATACCCTTCAAGTGCCCTATTTGGTCATTATAAATAACATCTCTTTGATGTATCATGTGCTGGGATATTTTGGATCTAAATATTCTAGCCTTTATGAATGTCTAATCTATGCTTCTGAAGACTTAGATTGCTTGAAATGATATCTAGTTTATTTGGATGAATGGGTTGCACTATAAGTCATTCCCGACTCTCTTTGCTCTTCCTTGATCCATGGAAACTCTTGTATATAAGGAATTTGATCAATTGTTGATGTACAATGTAACATGTTGAGTGTATTGACTATATATAATGTGCATATTGTAGAGTTTAGTTACTGATGTGAAGTAGGAGTTGTATTTTGAACTCATCTCTCAGATAAATCATTCCAATGGTTGTACATTGACATCTAAAGCTATGTTACCGGATCTGGCACCCCTTTGTCTAGGATACACATTCTAAAAATCAGATATGCTTCTTGTTTGGAACTGACAAAGGATCCACTCTTATACATATATGCCCTGTTGGATACATTACTCATGTGGATCCTCCAAAAAAATCATATTATAGAAACAATAAAAATAACAGCTGAAATTAAAAACTTATTACATGGATCCCTAAAACCTTAACATGAAACTTAATTTTATATTATGTCATAGCTAAATTGATCTTTAAAGACAACCTTAGTACAACTCAATAATTTTTGTACTATATATTATATGATAGTTGTATTATACGCTAAAGGGAAGCCTTAGATTTCATTCATAATAGCTATAAGATGCACATTTAAAGACAATAATATCAAACACTAAATGGAAGATATACCTATGATAAATTGCAGTCTATTCTCTTCTTTTGGTGCACACCACACTCTTCTTAAATGTAGGCCATACTCTATAATTGGAACCCATACTGCAGGATTTTTTTCCAAGGAAACAAATTGCAATTTCTATTATAGTACAACATGTGCTCAAGGCACATTCACTATAGCTTATATTTATTAATACCCCAAAAATCCCTATCATATACTTTAGAGTCGTTATGCTCCTATCCTTTTAAAATATAGCCAAAAAATAAACTCTTAATATGACCTTAAAAACTCCAATATCATGATGTGTTTACAGCTCATGAAAATTTGAAATAGAGCAGTACATTTAATTTTTATATTACAAATAAGTATACAATAGTTCCCTTAACATATGACTTTACTTTATAGCTATGAAAATAAAACAACTTAAAAAACTAAACATTCCATTTTCATACAGTCAATACACCTTCAAGAGATTCTTCCAGTAATAATACCCCAGCTTCCAATTGCTGGCCCTCACGAAACAGCGTCTACCTCAGTATTTATCTCTCAGAAGAAACGAGTGAAAGATATACCTATTAACAGTACCTTCAACTCAAGAGATAAACTCCAAACTTCGTATTTTTTCCTTCACTTAGATGCATTTATGAGTCACAATTGCTCCTTTCTTGATGAATACTAAGTTTGTCATCTACTTCTATGTTGACTGGTAAGTTTGTGTCAAAGTCCTATAATAAGAGCACTTGCTTTGGATTGAATTGAGGCCAATGCCTAACATTTGGGACTAAGCTTTCATATTTGTAACAAGCACATGGGCCCCAAGACAATGGAGACTCATTTATAATACAAATGCCTGAACCAAACCATTTTTTCTTGATAATCATAGAGGTTTTGTTATTTCACTTGCACTGAGCATGGCATGTACTATCATCTATCAATAAGGTACATCTATAAGATCTCATTTAAAGATACTTATAAAAATTTGCCTTGAAAATATTACTTTTATGTTAACAATCAAAGAACTCTTTATAAAACTTATTGTTGAGCAATGCAAAAACATAGTCTTGAAAGAATGGTGTTGTTGCCCATATCTAACATGCTGAAATAAAGAACTGAGCAAGTAGTAAGTGATTTTATCCCAAATCAAGGTGTAAGCTAAACAATATTAAATTGCTTCTACTCTACACCATCACACGTGTTTTTGTAGAAAACTATGGTGCTTCTAAAGGTATAACTAAGAGAATGTAAAAGAGAATTACCATGGTGCAAAACTTACAATTTGAACCATAGATATGAACCAACAACATAGTTTGGATAAGAGAGTGCATACTTGTTCAAATGCTGAGCAAAATTCCAAAAATTGCAATGTTGATCCAACGGCACTTGATGGAAACTCTATGCCTGCAATCAACTGCATTGGCTTCCCTTGAGGCAAAATTATTTCATCCATCTCATTCTTGTCTTTTCATTTCTTCCTCCTCTTCTTCAAAGTTACGTTATCTTCTGCAACCTCTAACTCGAAATCAGTTTCAGAAATAGACTATGCATTGATGCACTCGATAACATCTTTCTTTCTAGGTTTGCCAACATTGTCTAATTTTCTTCTCTTTGTTTGCTTCACATTAGCCTTTAGAACATGTTCACTTCCTGTTGGCATCAAATTTCTAGTTTTAGAGTCAATTTCAGAGGATTGAATTTTGTATAATTTTGATTTTACTTTAGCCAGTTTTTGCCTCTCAAAAGGGTTTGTGCTTTCATGAAAAGCCAAATTTTTTTGCACATCTTTACTTGCAGTCAAGGCCTTACCTTTTATGTTATCATTTTCATTTGTTGTAATGCAAGGGGATGTTGTTGTATCTGATTTCTTCTCTTTGTCATTTACAATGTCACTTTCCAATTGCCCCTCTTCACCAAGACTCATGTTTGAAAGATCCGTCTCAACCTTCACCTTGCTTTTATTCTTGGATTTACTTTTGGTATTTGTTCCTTTTCAATTTATATCAGAGGTATTTGATATCTTCTTCCCATCCTTATTAATATTACAACCCACACTTCCCTCTTTCAAATTGACCTCCATTTTTACCATATTAGTTCTCTTGTGATTCTTTTCTCCAACTGGAACTCGAACAATCTCTCTCTGGTGATCAAGACCCTTGTAAATTATAGGTTTATATCTAGTTCTTGAGTGTTTTCTGTTTTAAGTTGTGATACAGCTCGTGATTCTAAGTGACAACCTTGACCGAGAGCAGAGGATTCATCATCCAATGAATTTTGCAACTTGCTAACTTTTAAAGGAGTGAAATATTTGGCCAACAAATTTTTAGATTTCCCAGCCTTTGAAGGACACACCAGAGGTGGACTATTTTTCTCCTTTAAAGGACAACTCTCAATTGCTTCCACAGAAGCAATGGAAGTCTGAACAGGCTTCAGTTTCTTGACAAGGTCTTTCACATCAATATTTATAGAATGAATAGATTCCAAAAGAATGTTTATTGTGGAAACATTCAAAGAATTGGCATGCTTCTGTATTAGAACAGAAGGATCCATAAGAAATACAAACACTATTGTATCAGCATTAGTGTCTTGCAATCAAGTATGTTTGTTGCATTCAAGAGATAGAAGATGTATGAAGACTAGATTTACAGAACATATTTCTTTCAAGACATCGTCATTTTCAAGGGTAAAGTTGAAATATTCACGTATGAAAGTATTTACCTTAGAGAGATATTGACACTTGAGTAAATCAACAACAGAATCAAAGCATGTATCCTTGGCTGCATGCACAAGAATTCTGGTAGGAGCACAACCTTGGTTTTTCCTGCAATAATGAATTCAACAACTTCATTTCTGAAAATATCAGACACTGCTCCCTATCAAAACTTGATTGAAAAATTTAGTTACAAAAGGAAACATAAAAAGTTCATGCCTTTTCCAGAATGAATTTCTATATTCAAACTTACATGCAAATATTGCAATTGTAGATATTTCTGCACCTTGGGCATTTCCACTCCTTAGATTTAACAGCCTCTTCAACCTTTTCTCCATACCTGCCATGCTTATCAATGTGTATAGTTACTATCTATTTGAATAGATCAATGAATAGTTACTAGTTACTATCTATTTGTATTTGGACAATTTTTTCTTGAGTGACCATGTCAATCATTCCTGGTTGCACAGCTTGTAGTTTCTCAATAAGAAAACATTGGATCTCTATGACCCTAATGATTCCCATGCTATAGGCATGCACACACTAAGAGAGAGTGTCATCTTAAATAAAAATTAATACTTGTTATAGAGCTTATGCATGTAAACCACTACCAACACTACAAGAAAAATGGTATTTTAGCCTCACATTAGCACCACTATTTGTAAAGGATTTGAGAAATCGTCAATTTTCAAATAGTGGTGCAAAAGTGGTGATAATGTGGGGATACCCAAGTGGTGCTAAGATTTATGGTGTAAAAGTGGTGTTTGTAAAAAATTTAATTTTGGTGCTAAATGATTATATGGCATTTCATAATGTATGGTGCAAAGCACCACAAA
>LPNX010792843.1:141608-156123 GCA_001517045.1 Pseudotsuga menziesii | reverse complement strand
TCTTAGGAGACCCAGTGTGGGTCATCTGGTACACTGATAGAAGGTTGGAGGTGAGACCAGGGACATACAGCACATTGTTGAAGTTACCATGATCAAGTTCAATCCTTCCTTTGCGTTTACTTTCAGTGAGAGAGTCATCTCCCAGTACAATAGATGGTCTTTTTGACATAGACAGTGAGGAGAAGGCCTCCTTAGTCGAAACCATGTGTCTTGAAGCTCCAGAATCTATGATAAAACTGGGTGAGCTTGATGTGCCAGCAACTAGAGCATGAACTCTCTCTCTGTCATCAGAACTTGATCCTCCTTCTCTCTTTTTTGAGCTTTCTGGAAGGGAGATGCCATTCTTCTCCAGGATATTGGTCAGCATATCAATCTTCTTTTTCATACAAGAGCTTTCCGTGTGATTTCCCTTCGAACAGTATGAGCACTTGTTCATTTCACCTTTGTTTTTCTTCCTCTGGGTTTTTTTCTTGGGACCTTGTTGATCCTCCGGAGACTGCTTCTTGTCTCTTCTTTGCTCAGGTGGATTTTTAGCTTTCTTTTTGCTTTTAGAATCCACCCTCGAATTTCCAGCAACCAGAGCTTGGTCTTTGAAAGGTTTGATGGTGCCCATCATCACCAGCTTGTCTTGTTCTTGTGTGAGAGATTCCATGAAATCTGCAAGGCTAGGCATCTTCCAGGTTCAAGCTGTGAGTTTTGTGGCAGAGAAGGTCGAAACAAATACTGAGTAGTCAGGTCCTAGCTTTGAGAGGATGGCCAATACGAGCTGATCATCTTTCTTTTCGATACCACACCGCTTCAGCTGCAAAACTAGTGCTTTGAACTTGGAGAAATATAGCTGCAGGGCTTCAAAGCTACTGGGACTCAGAGAAATCAGCTCATTTTCGATCTGATGTCCCCTCATCTCATCTATCTTTCCAAAAATATCAGAAAGCTTCTCCCATACTTGATCCAGTGAATTTAATCCATCGAGATGGAAAAGGAGGTCTTGGGAAATACTGAGACATAGGAGGCCATAAGCCTCATCTCTCCGATTGTGCCATTTGATCTTCTCTGCAGCTGCATTGGGCTCTACTTCTGTAGCCATAGTCACCCTGTAGAGGCCTTTTTCTCTCAACAAGATCTCCATCTCTGCTTTCCATTCAAAAAAGTTTAAGGGAGTCAAGATAGTTTTCTGTGAATCCATAGCTTTAGAAAATCTGTCCCAACTGTCAGTAGAAGGATCCCAGTCTTGATGTCGAAACTACAAAACAATTTTTGAAGGAGAGTAACAACCTACAATGGCTCTGATACCATGTAGAAATTTTGACCAGCAATATATTAATTTCACTCACAACAAATTACAATTGATCATGCAAAATTGTCAACAATGGAGACTGAAAATGGAGCTGTAACACAAAATTATATTAAATCAGTGTACAATAGCCAACCCTATAATAACATAGGTTGCTTAATATATAGAATACATCAATAGGTCGAATGCATAAGGAGGAATCCAAAAATAGCATAAAGCAGGCTTACCCAAAATAGGCAAATCCCCCATAGGTGTAAAAAGTTGATCCCAAATCTGTCATGAGGCTCACGAATTGGAAAGGGCACATGGGCAAGCTAATGAGTGGTGGAATGGCAGCTCATACATGCTTTTTCATGGAGGAAAGAGTGGAGGATGAAAGGGAAAGTAAACAAGTTCACCTCACCTAGTCTTGCTTTCCTATGTGCCTTAAAACACTGAAAAAGCAGTCAATAAAGCAGAAAAAGCAGAAGAGCGCCTAGGAGGCCAGGAATAAAGCAAATTTAATTTCTAAGACTTTCCCAAGTGCTACACGAGTCAAATATGGCAAGTTTGACCTCTATGGATAGGCAATTAGCAACTTGCACATGGTGGGACTCATGGACTAGGAAAATAAGACAAAAATAAATGAATTAATGTCTAAGTGGGTAATACTATGGGTTTGATTATTCTAACAGCTATGCTAATCCTTTCCTTCAAAGTGTCGAAGGCTCTCTGATGCCTGCACCCCCACTAGAAAATTTCTCTAACACTTGTCAATGCATGTAAAGGCACAACAATGGAAGAAAACCCAGAAATGAATTTCCTCCAATACTGAACTGCACCCAGAAAAATTCTGATTTTAGTAATGGTGTTAGGCCGTGGCCAGTTTACAATGACAGCAACCTTGGCTGGGTCCACTTGCAGGTGGCCTCCACCAATGATATGGCCCATATATACTAAAGAAGTTTTAGCAAACTCACATTTAGACATTTTTACATAAAGATTCTCCTTCCTCAGTACATGTAAGACTTTCTTCACATGTAAAATGTGTTCTTCCCAAGTTTTGCTAAACACTAGGATATCATCCAGATACACAATTACAAAATCATCAATGAATGAATGAAAGACATCATTCATGACTCGCATGAAAGTAGCAGGCATGTTACAGAGCCCGAAAGGCATAACAAGCCATTCATACAAACCCTGTTTTGTTTTAAATGTTGTTTTCTAGGCATAATTTTTGCAACACGGATTTGATGATACCCACTACGTAGATCCAATTTTGTAAAGTAAGTTGCATGTTTCAAATGATCAAGCAAATCATCAATGTGAGGAAGAGGATACCTATTTTTAATGGTGATTTTATTAAGGGCCCTATAGTCGATGCACATCCTCCAAGACCCATCCTTCTTCGGAACCAAGACTATAGGAGAGCCACAAGGAGAAGTGCTTGGCCGAATGACCCCCTTCTCAATCAGCTCCTGAACCTACTTCTTGATTTCCTCATTCTGCATTACAGACATACGGTACATAGCTATGTTTGGGAGTGGCACATACTGCTGTAAATGTATCTCATGCTGAATCTCTCTCTTTGGTGGTAACCCTTTCAGATCTTGAAACAAATAATCATACTCAGAAATGATTTCAATCAGTTCAGATTTATGCTTAGGGTCACATCCTTCAAAAGATTTAGAGATCTCATCACTTTTCACCTTAACCATCATTAACACAAAATTATTACTAGCATTTACCAGCCTCTTCATTTGTCCTGTAGAGACTATTGCTAGATTGGTTTTTATCTTATGTGCTCGTACAATATATTCTACACCATCTTTAAAAAGATGATACTTATTCTGCTCTCTATAAAAGACTGCTTTCCGGTCATACAAATATGGACTCCCAAGTACAATTCCACAAATGTCAAGTGGTACTACATCTAGTTCTACCTCATCCATGAACTTTTTAGTAATGGAAAAATTCAACACACATTTCTTTGTAACTTGCAATTGTGTATCATTACTAACCCAACCAAGAGGATAGGGTTTTTCGTGAGGCATAGTAACTAAATGTAATTTCTTAACCACTTCTTCTGATATCAGATTTACTTGTGAACCACTATCAAACAATGTATCAATCTTTGTGTGATTTGCAATGACATGAACATGAAACAATGCACTTCTATTTTTATCATATTTCTTAGAAGTAGATGGCAAATTCGTACTTGCACTAGAACTTGATTTTGCATCAATGGGAAGTGAGATACTTTTATTATTACCCTGGATTCCGACAGCTGTAACCTTTGTTTCATCACCTGAGTCAGATCCTAAGTCTTGAATAACTACTGCAGTAGCGTTTAATTTTCCTTTATCTTTGTTTCCTCCGTAATTCTTTGGCCTTAACTCCGGATGAAGTTTCCA
This sequence comes from Pseudotsuga menziesii, assembly GCA_001517045.1. Lineage (NCBI taxonomy): Eukaryota > Viridiplantae > Streptophyta > Pinopsida > Pinales > Pinaceae > Pseudotsuga > Pseudotsuga menziesii. Next base: position 152,433 of record LPNX010792843.1, on the reverse strand, counting down.
ACACTTAGAGACATCATGTCCCTTTTGACAATGCGAACATGTAGGCTTTTCACCCTCTTTCTTAATGGTAGCCATCTTCTTTTTCCCCATATCTTTAACTTTTGATTTGCTATCAAATTTAAAGGATTTATTCACAAAATTATCATTAGCATGATTACCCCTAGCTTCTAAACGTGTAGCTTGAACACATACATCATCCAAGGTACTGGGGTTAAACATCAACAAAGTATGTCGCAAATAAGAATGCATACCACCATTGTACTTAAGAAGAGTTTCCTGGGTATATAATGCAACATTCAATGCAATATCCCTCTTTCTAAATTCATGAGTATATTCTTGAATGCTTTGTCCTTTAGCTTGTCTAAAAGTTTTCCAGCTCATTATTAATTGCTGCATGTGACCTAAAGGATAAAATTGCTTTCTTAATACTTCAATGAATTCATTCCAAACTGAAATAATTTTACCGTTCTTTCGAAGATCTTGCTGAATCTTGCTCTCCCACCAAGTAAGAGCCATTCCACTCATTCTCAAAGTGGCCAATTGAATCTTGGAAGGGTCATCATTAATGCCATGCACCCTGCAATATACTTCAAGCTGCTTGATCCAATTGTCTAATTTTTTAGCATCTAAATCTCCATTATAAATTGGCAATTCAAATTTTACATCCAATTTGAAATAAGGCATATTAGGACTTGCATTATTTGAATGAGAAGTGTGAGAAGAAGAGAAAGTTTGATTAGTATCAGGAGGATCACCATCACCTCCTACTCCTTTACCCTTTTCTTCCTTCTTCACTTCTGCATCTTTGGATGAATATCCTTATTCTTTCTTCTTCCTTTCTGCTCACTCATCGAGTAGAATTTCCATCATGGATTTCATGCTTATAAAATCCTCCAAAAACTCAGTTTCAAAAATAACAGGTTTTTCCCGTTCTGTATGTCCTTCTTCTTCCCCTCATGGAGAAGACATGGTTCTTAAGAATTTTCTCCTTGAGCCAATCTCAGGATCTCCTTCAACTAATTCTCCTTCACCACGCTTTAACCTAAACCTGGTAAGCATTCACAAACTTGCACAAGCAGTTAAACTACTCTGATACCATAATATGATCTGTCGTATCTCAACTTATGTGCATTAAAATTTTTGTTTTAAAAGAATGCGTTCAATAGGTTAATTAATGGAACAACATTAACAAAAATTAAATGCTCAGAACAGAAATGCAAAACAACAATGATAAACAGATATAAGTAAGAGACACAGAATCAGAGAGTCACAAACAGAAGTTCATAATGGAGTTTAACCCCTTCACTGGGTTACGTCTCTGGGTCCCTCTCCAATGGGTACCGATCCAATTAATGGTTTTAAAAAGGGTACAAAAATGGTTTTGGAATCAACTTCAGCAACTGTAAACAAAATGTTATACGAAGTCTTTAAGACCTCTCTTGAAAATTACAATTAGCCTTCGAAGGGAAAATAAAGCTAAAATATAATAGAGAATGTCGACTTCTATAGTAACAGCATCTGGACACTTCACAACAAAACTCTCCTCAGAGAAACGATGCTCTGTGCTCTAAACAATATGAATCTCTCTCTCTCTCTCTCCGTGTCTGTCTCCTCTAATGTGGCTAGAATCCTCTATTTAAGAGTTCAGTGAGGATAAGTAACGGATTCGCCTCCCTCTTTCATCACAGTTGTTATCTTCTTTATTATCGTTACAACCATATGCTAAAACTGAACCATGCAATCTTGCCAAATCGCTGCCCAAGCGTTATGCTACCATGACGTTCCATATCCTCGAAACGTTGCAACCAACTCCACGCACACATGTTGACTCATAACATGTTGTACTGATCGCCATGCACATCTTGCAATTGGGCTATGCCACGTGTAACGTAACCGTTTGATGTCACCACTAACTTCACAATGTCGCAGCAACCGATATACGTATGTCGCAGCAACCCAGTCGCAGCATAAATGTGAGATATATATATATATATATATATATATATATATATATATATATATATATATATATATATATATCACAACAAACGTGATATCTATGTCGCAGCAAATGGGATATACATGTCGCAGCAAACGGGATCGCGCACCCTCATCTAACCTCCAGAATAGTGCCATTTATCCATGCACAAGACCACTAGAGGGTATACACTTGACCTCGCGGGATTTTCACGAACCATTCGATGTTCCCCTTGATGATGCGCAAGATTTGCGGCCCATGCTATAATTACGCGGCCCATGCGATACTGCTCGCCCATGCTATAGCTACGCGGCCCCATGCGATACTGCGCGACCATGCGATAACTGCGTGGGATTTGCCACAATGTTAAGGGATGGTTGCATATAATGTTTAGAATATGAGTTAAAAACATAGATTAATACCCCTTGTACCATATTGGATCAATGTAATTTTTGAAGATGAATAATCCACCGGATCACCTACATCATTCACTATGCTGCAGACTCCGAGCTAGAGCTAGTTGGATACATAGATTCCGATTGGGAGGGTGATTCTATTTATCAAAAGTATACTTTTGGATATGTATTCATGTTTTTTGGTGGCCCCATTTGCTGGTATAGCAAAAAAGTAGGCTGCCATAGCATTGTCTTCAGCAGAGGCCAAGTATTGAGGAGCGGTGAATGCTTGCATCCAAGCTGTTTGGTTGCAAGGAATTCTTTCAGAGTTTGATCTTGGTAGTACTTTGTCCACTATCCTCTTTTGTGACAATCAAATTGCTATTAAGATATCCACAGATCTAGTTACCAGGAAGAGGACCAAGCATGTAGAGATACACATGCACTATATCAGGGAGCTAGTGCATGACAGGACCATCATTCTACAATACTGCCTGATTGATGAGCAGATTGCAGACATATTCACCAAGAGATTTTCAGAGAACAAGTTCACTTACCTCCATTCACTATTCGGGGTGATTTCATTAGGGTGATCCAACTACTTTTAGTGTTCAGCTTGAGGGGGAGTTTTTCCCACTGGGTTTTCCCTCTTTTCCTCACTTAGTTTGTTTTGAGCATTTTTTGAGTTTTAGTATTGTATAGGGAGACCTATGGTCTTTGTTTCCTGGGCCCTAACATTCTTATGCACTTTATGTTTTATACTTCTCTTGAGTATAGCTTAAGGGGGGGTGTTGGAGACATTTACCACCATACACATTCATTTTGGTCAATTTGGCCTAGTTAAACCACTATCCTAAGTTTTATTGACCTAATTGACATCAAACGAGCACTGTATGACATCAGCATGAGCACACCCACACCTACCTTCAGTCAAGGAGGCCAACTAAGCCTTCTCCTTCATTTGGGGAGGCTAACTGGAGCACTCCGGGGGTGATATGAGTGTCATAAATTCCCTTAATTGATAACTAATGGTTAAAATCAGTTAAACAGAGCAATGAAGGTGCCTCCTTTCATTAAATTGATTATTTAATTAATATTTAATGAACTAGAGTCAACAGAGGCGCCTCCAACCACTTTTGATGGTCAGTTAGACTTCAGTTAACCTCACTGGGGTTCATTGGAGTTATTGATGTGCTAGCACTTGTTGGTTGGCTTCCAGTGACATGTGTCTGAGGTAATTTTAGTTAGACTTAGTCATTTATTGAATTCCGACTTTAGTTAGGACTCAGTTGAGTCAATTAGGTTTTTGATCAGTGGTTAACTTGAGTGTTCACTGTGGCTTACATTTAGTTAAGCTAGACTCACTCATTGAATTCGAATGACATGCTTGAGAATTTGAATTGTCTTGGCATTCATGCATCTGGCATGATCATTGTATTGTATTATCATTCTTTCATTTGATTATACAGAGCTGCTACTTCCATTGCAGTACCATTTTTGCCAATTTTATGCATATTTTTCTGAATTCTTTGTGAGACTGTGTTTTGAGTTCCTAGACCACTATGAAAAATTAATAAGGACTGGGTGTCTGACCTCCCCCTAACTGTCGCATCACCTTCGCCCAACATATTTGGACCGGATCTCGTAGACTATGTGGAGTAACCTTGAGTCTAGGGATAAGGCCCGGTACCCTCTTGAAGAAGAAAGTGCTAAGGATGCTGGAAAACCCAAAGTTCTTTATCCTTCCCAACTTTTAGTTCTTTATCCTGCTCCAATCATACACTATAGGTCTCATACACTTTACTGAGTAGAACATGAGAGGCCTAGAAGCCTGATGAAGTGATGCCAAACCTGCTATCCTAGCTAGTACCATAACTATCATCTTAAGAATAAGGGTTTGGATGGATTTCACTTGAACCTAAATTTTGATATTTTCTATATATGGAAGGAAATATATAGCTATATACTCATTGATGGTGAGCCCTCCACCCACCCACCACCCACCCCATGAGATCGCAAGTTTACTACCTTGCCTTGACAGGATACTCCGGTAATGAAGAAGTTTTTTTCTACTTCTAGTCTCAATGACAAACCATATAGCTGAAAATACTTTGGGTATGGCTCCCAATAGTCAACAAACATCTGAAGAAGTCTTAGTTGGGCCCTTAAACCCCCAATCTTCTAAAATTTGTACAATCCACGTCCTCATGCTCACGTTCTCTCCATTCCAGAACCATCGTGCTAAAATACATCCAATTTTTGTGAGAATTTTCCTTTAAATTGGGAATACCTGGCCCTGTACGTGACTTTTCTTGGTAATAATTGTGTATTTATGCAGACAGGATTTTCTTTCCCCGCATACCTTAGGACCTATGCACGACCCGATTGTCTGTGACCCATATGGGCTAGGACACCCATTTTTGCTTGCCTTAAGATTAAAAATCAACCATGAAAATTGAAAATAAATACATTGAATAGATAAGGGATGATATTAGAATCTATCTAGTCCCGACGTCTCATGATTTCATTTCTCCTAGATCACGGGATCAGAGTTTGAAGTTCGCATTCCAAATGCACTATTTTCGGTAAAAAAAGAAAATGTTATGGTTAAAATGTCAAATTTTTACTATTTATCAAATTTATTTTAAAGTTTTACCCACCTATCCTATAGTTTAAACTTTTATTAACTCCTTTGAGCTATTTGTCCTAATATTGGTGTGTTGGGACTCATTTTGGGTGCATTATTGCCGAGGTTTTGACCTATTCATGCCCATAACAAGTATAACACTAAACTGGCATATAGGATAGGATCACTTTCCATGTGCATCATGCATTATCTGATGACCATGTCACCTTAACTATAGGTACGAACCAAATTCGTGATGTTATGGAACCTTCACATTGTGGCTAGAAGTAGGATTACACAAGTGGTAGATATTTCCTACTCATGGGTGCCCTAGATAGATCTCGCTTTGTCATTTGGTACCCTTTTTGAATGTCCTCCCTTAGGTATAGGATTCCCTTGTATTTATGACATGTCTTTGAGCAAGAACCTCATATTCTTTCTTGTATTTTATGTTGTCCATATCTAATAGGTACTCTTGTTTATATCAAGTTGTAATTGCATTTCATGTGTCCTATTGTATTAAGCTTTCTGTCGGCTCCCTGCTTCAGGTTTAAAACCCATATATCCTATTCTTGTCTCAATCCTAGTAAAGAAGAGGTTTCCATATATCTTTTGCAGCTTGATTATCCCATACTGGAGGAGACATCCCAATGAGTGTCCATATCCTCCACATGCTTCCTTGTATTGAGCATAGGTATGTTCCACTACTTGGAACTAGCTTGCTTGCTCGCGACACTCGTTTCCTCCTAGTTTTGTACTATAAGAAATTTTATTCTTTTTCAATCTTTTCAATTTAAAAAATAAAAAATAAGAAAACATAAAAATCCAGACAAGAAATTATATTACTTTGGTAGTTGTTGTGTCGTTTTTCCTTTGAACAGAGCACTATATATTTCATCCATAGGCTGGGTTATTAGTAAGAGTTTAGGAGTTGTAATGATTATTCTGAATTTTCTCCACCAATTGGTTATGATTCCAGTCCCTATGGAGCCTCTGTTAATGCCTTTTGGGTCACAGAGTTGTCCCAGTTTCCATGTTGGGTATATGCTTCCTATGAGTCTTCATTTTCCTTTTTATCTTATTTGAATCTAGTGTTACCCTGAGTCAGTCATTCCTTAGTTATCTTTTCTTTGCATGTCAGTCATTCCTGATACAATTACTGGTTTGCGCACATTTAGTTCGTTCAAATTCTTCCAAATTATCCAGTGCTATTGTGTACCTTGTGTTTGTTGATGGGGGATTCCCTGATTCCCTCCTTCTGGCGGATTCCATTCCACCGACTTCAAATCATTGATTCTAGACTAGGGATATAGATTCCATTGAGTGCCTTGATACTTGCAGTCATCATTGGTAGGTTTTCTTGCCATAGAAAGTTTTGGGAATACATCAATGTCCCCTAATCGATGGACTCTCTCAAGTGTTCAACCTAAACACATCTATTCACACTTATTTGATTGCACTATGTACCTTAATTTCCATTATCATTATTGGTGGGATATCTCGTGTCTATTAACAATATTCATTTAATGATCAGTAATCAGATGATGGTTCATCATGTTTGACCTCGACACCTTTATTCATGTGATGGGACATTTACTAGTGACGATTTATGCAGAAGACCTCTGATATTGGTGGCATTCCATATATTATACCTCCTTAATTGTTTTAGTATCTATGAGACACCAGGAGTCTTATGACCATATTCCAGTGCACTATCATATGTATTCATCTAGTACGAAGATCTTGTTTCATTGTATATTGTACATGGAAATGAGCACATGTGGCATGTGTCTATTATGCCTATTCATGTCCATCATACAATTTTGTATATGGGGACTTCTACACTTAATATTTGCAGTCACATGCAGAGATCTATCATTGTATTGTACTAATGAGCGACTGGTTTTTCCACTTGGGTCTCCATTACTCCAATTTTGGGCTATTGTAATGTATTTTGGCCTTCATGTTCCCCTTTGACCTCGCACATTAGGGGTACCTATTATAGCTATATTTTCCACACTTGGTAGATCATGTTTTTATATCCTTCCCTCTTCCTATGTAGACTCTTTGGAACCCCTTTACTTAGTATTACTTTGATTCTCCATAGAATCCCTTTAAAAAGTCATTTTTATGGGTAGACACGGGTCACCAACTTATTTCCCACATGTACACGCAGATTTCTCCACTATGACCTGTGTACATCAGGAAATGTGCTAAAAAATAAATAATTGGAGTGTTTCCCTCATCATGTAATGAATAAATTGACTCTTGGTCTTCCATATGCCTGGAAAATCTTTGACTCGAACCTTCACTTCTCATTGAGGGGCTATATATTGAGCTACTTGGAAGCATTGAAGGAGGGGGACTTGTGAGAGAAAAGGGATTATAGTGGATTTATGCCCAGTTTTTGCATACTTGAGTCTACATCCATTTATCCTTGGAGCATCCATTGGTGCTCTTTCCCAAGATTTCCTTTGTCTTGTCAACTTGCCTTGATATGGAGGGTTGAACTGGTGGAGGAATCAGTTTCATGATTTCAACAAGGTGTCGGTAGAGGTTTTCATTTGTATCTTTGTTTACATTTAATAGAAAATCCATTTCTTATCAATCATATGTGTAACTATGAATATTTGTATCCATGGATGTAGTTTCTTTGACTATATATTCGATTTATATATGCTAGATTAGGTTCTAACACTTAATATCGATCATGCTTGTGCATTTCATTGTTTTTGAGGATGGAATGTAGGTACAAGTGTGATTGAAATATCAATGGCGATCTTCTATGAAAATTAGGAATAAGGTACGCTTCTCATCCCTTAATGTTAGACTGTTTCTATAAATTCTCACCTCTTGATACCAAGAGTTGTTTCCCTAGGTATGAATGGTTCAGATCTAGAGCAAATGAGTGATAATGAGGATTGAAAACTTCCCATAGAGCTTGTAGATATCTGGAATGAATCCTTTATCTATCCTGCAGTGTGATGTAGTTTTCTTCTATGGTGTTGAATCTCCATAGATGTACCTGCACAAACGCATTAAACAAACAAGCAAGATCAAAGGTACCAGAAAATGGTCTACAACTCTATATTAGTGAGTAAGGAATCCAATAATAAAATGAATTATTGAAACATAATACATTTTATGGGAAACGAACCATCTTTGCATTAAAATGAAGAAGAAATATGACAACCATTTTCCTTAGTTTTTTGATGCTCATTCACATGCCATGTCACTGTCCTCAAGAGCCCCAACTTGCCTCTTTTATGCTAACCCTAGATTTGGATAGAACCTCAATGCAGTAGCATAAATTTTCTCTCCCTCAACCATGGAGGATGAGCCAGGTTTTATAGGCCTTGGGAGGATAGGGATGGTTGAGAAAATGGTGGATGAGGTGGAAGAGATATTCTATTAGGGTGATATCAAGTACAGGTGGTACAAAAGAGTAGGGATGAGGGTGCCACGAAGTATTCCTTCGAGAAGCTTCGTGAATCTTCTCATTTTCTCTTTAAAACTCTAGCACTACTTTTCCTCTATGTAGACATAGCATTACCAAGGTGGAAAAACTTCTTGACCAAAGGGTAAAGGTGGTGGTACCACTTATTGTCAAGAGAAAATAGGCGTTACTAAAGAGGGTAATGCTTTTTTCATTAAAGGAAAAGGCGGCGGTGGACTCAAATATGATAAATAGGGATCTGGGCCAATGTCCAATGTCATAGTTTGGGAATTGACAAAAATTTATAATGTTTTGGGCCTCACCACATGATGGTGATGAGATTTATGTGTAACATAATCCCCCTTAAAGCATGAGGCTAGAGGGAGACAATAGGCGAGATATTTGAAATATCAAGTTATCACCTTGAGGAAAAAAACCACTTGATTGGAGATCATCATCAACCAATATTCTGCAATACATAAATACTTTTGATTCATATCAAGATGATTCGTCATCATGGCTGTAGACCAATACAAGGCAGATCCATGAGAGAAATGAAAAAACATGGCTACTAGAATACAACATAGATCCATGTGAAGAAGACTCAAACTTGGACATAGCTACTAGACATACAATGTATATCTATGTTAATTAACGCAAATTTGAGCCCAACCACGACCATACAAATGTGGATCCATGCTAAGAATTATACAAAATACTCCATCACAACTTGGGAAAAGAAATGAGTGCTTAACAAGTCTTGGGGTTCTTCGTATTGTCTTCCACAAAGTACGAGTCCATCCATGTGATTACAACATTTTGATGTCAAACATGGTAGAAACCACTTGATTACCAGTTAATGATGAGAACTGTTAACAAGTGCAATGGAAATCACCATTGATGTCAATGATTCCAAAGGTACCCTAGTGCAATATCCTGAGTATGAATAGATGATTTGATGTTGAACACTCATTTGAATATTTCGATCAAATTTCAATGATTTGAACCTATGTCTAGAGCGAGATAATCTGCCATTAATTCATATAGATCTCAAGGCACTAATTTGTTTCTAAGACTAATTCCTGGATGATAAGCTGAAGTCGATAGGAATAGTCTTGTTGAAGGAGGGCCATGATGAATCCCACATCGACGACATGAAACTTAGAACAAAGTTCTGTAATTTTGAGTATGGTGTAACCATAGGAATGAATCAAAAGGTAATGACACAAAGGTTGTTTTGACTGCCAAGGTAAACTCTCAATTTCGCTTTCAATATTGGGTGGCACGACCAAAGACTTCGCAGCATTGACTAGATCAAGAGGATACCAATACATAATGCAACGGTAGACGATACATTATTTAAAAGACTCAAAGGAGTGACATGACTCATGAAATTGGATCGAATTAGATTCTAACTGATTACCCAATTGACTGAATGAAATGCAGACAAGTGCCATGTTTAAAGGTGACTACTAACTGCCATTTATTTGCAAAATGAAATAGTTCCCTTCCATTAATTTCCCCATCATGATTGATGAGTGCCTCTTTTTCATTTTTACGAGTTCAAAAAGGGTAAGAAACACTCGGTGTAGCTTATCCTGAGATAAGTCCATTCTCATATACTTCATGAAGGATGGGTTTGTTCCCAAAAGAGGGTCTCATAGTGTTTAATTTAATGAGCACATTGAAAGTTAACCTGGTTTTTATCTCCTAAATAAATTAATTTTCAATAGGTCGGTTATAGCTGATTTCAACACTCTAGGTGAATCACACTTTGTATGGCCTTCCCCTGTCCCGCTACAGACTCCTTAGACCCCATGGACCCTTTTTTGTCCTTTGATGTTTTCTTTACCATCCCTAAAAACATGTGAAAAATGATACATGCGACTTTTAAACCTATAAGTGCATATATACAAGGGTTTGACCACTAAAACCATGTACATTGAGATGTCTACAAAATCCAAATCCTTTTGGAGTTTTCCTTGACACAGATCTGACTCATTTGACTCCTGACCTTCCATATGCCTTGAGATCGCTCAGATTCGACCTTTCATTACCTCTTTGAAAAACTATATACGGAACCCCTTGGTACATTGAAGGCATAAGAGAGAATTAAGAGCAAAGAAACTATAGTCCATTGTTACCGGAACTTATGCTTGAGTCTGCATCCCTTTGTCCCTTGTGTTATAGTGGATTTCACCACACTAGGTGAATCACACATTGTATGGCCTTCCCCTGTCCCACTGCAGACTCATTAGCCCCTATGGACCAATTGTTGTCTTTTGATGTATCATTGACCATCCCTAAAACATTAGAAAAATGATATACGCGGCCTTTTCCCCGATAACCGCGTACATACGCGGATATTCCCTCTATAGTCGTGTACATAT
>LPNX010792843.1:129402-140344 GCA_001517045.1 Pseudotsuga menziesii | reverse complement strand
CCAGGGAGTGTGTGAAATCCTTGGTATAACCAGTGTTCTCAGGAAGCTCCTCTCAAAAGGGAGTCAAGCACTAGGCAGTGTGAGCGGTTATTGATTGGGATAACCCTTGGTCGGGAACTGTGTAGCACCGACGATATAGCCAGGATTGTATTCGTATCTGGGGGCTCTTTCGGGAGTTTCGAGCTTTGCTACCCTGCCCATACGGTCAATCCCGCTTGCAACTGTCCGCCTGAGCGTTGATTATATCGAGGTGACCTTAGTGACCTTACCTAGGACATCGAGGGGGTATGTGTAGAGGTTATTCTGCATGTGTCCCATCCAGGTTGGGGTCGGACAGCACAGTCGCTTTACGCGTTGAAGCTGAGGGCCACAATAATTGGTTTCAAACCTCCGCTTGTGGTGACAAGGGCCTCTCAAGCCTCTCCTAGGCGAGACATACCAGCCACATTCAGGAGCTCACTTATCCAGCCCTTGTTTGCTTGATTTTGGCTTTAGATTTGATAGTGATTGCTCTGTGCACGCTAGTTGGCCTAGGGTTGACGTAAATAGAGAGTCTTTGCTTTTTATTGAGTCATTGTGGGGTCAGGTGCGGTTTCGTGCTGTTCTCGTCGGTTAGCAGGACTTTCGCCTTCCACTTGTCCTCCTCCTTTGGGAGAGGGGCCTAGACAGTCCAGGAAGACTATGTCACACATTGATTCACACACCATGGAGGATCATTTAGAGACTATTCCTGAGCCACCTCCTTCTATTCGTATTGACGATGGGGAATTTACTCCTACATATGATCCCTCACCTGACCTAGCTGAGATCGGTCCCTTTATTTCCCCGATAGGATCTTTACATGATAGACCTGCTCACACTAGGCCAGATTCCCCATTGACCCGTTACCGGTATGGAATGCCAAGACTCACTTTGACCCTCCTAGCACCAGCTATGATAGTTATGTTATGACTGGTTTTCCTATGCACGATTTGACATTTCATGTTGAATCCAACTTTGACCCTAACACTATACCTGGGGGCATTCCCATGCCTTACCTTGTGGAGAGGTTTGGGAATACTAGTCACATTGCACCTTCCATCCCAGCGGTGGAAGCTACATCTTATATACCTACTAGGTCTAGAGTTAGTGATCCCATAGCGATACCAGGTTCTATATGAGTGACGATAGGCACTAGCACATATCTTCTTACCGAGATTCCTTCATCCTCGCTTCCGAGTTCTTCAAATGCAAACCCTCCACCTTACTCTCGTGGTCCTTCGAGTCGGCACGTAGCTACGAGTCAGATCCGTACTGCGATTACTAGACTGGTTGTGTCTCAAGTCTACATACCACCCGTAGTTTCAGGAGGTTATGTTCATGTTTCTAGAGGTCAGGTTGCTACTTCCTCGACATATATCCCTACTTTTGGAATGTATATACCTACTTCCAGAATGTATGTACCTACCTATGGAGTGTCTCATGGGGCATCGCAGCCGATGACCTATGGACCCTACTATGGGGCGCAGTATGGATAGGTCTCTCAACCTTATGGAGGTGGGTATTCACAACCTGCTTACTCTCCTAACTATGGCTTTGTAACTCCTACTAGTCAAGGTCCACCTCATTATGTGACTTCAACGCCACCCTATACGGGTCATATAGGAGGAGGTCACTATGGCCAAGGTCATGGTGGTAATCAATCCTATATGAACCAGGGAGCGGTCCCTAGATCTCATCATACTAAGCTCCCTTTCCTCGCGACACTCAATTTACCTGACTTATCGAGACTTAATAACGATCCTATGGCTCATGACCCGGCTTGGCCGGCTGTCCCTACCAAGCTTCCTTCGGACATACCTAAGTTCAAAGGCAAACTAGGAGAGGATCCGAGTGAACATGTTACGACATTCCACCTATGGTGCTCTTCCAATTCATTGCATCAGGACTCAGTCCGCTTGAGACTATTTCAACGCACCCTTACAGGGCCTGCGTCGAAATGGTATATAGAGTTACCTAGGGGTGCCTTTACTTTGTTCGACGACCTTGCGATGAATTTCCTTAATCACTTCCAGCTACCGGTACGATATGATGTTGGTACTAAACTCTTGTCGACATTTTGGCAAGATAAAGCCACCCATATTTCTGATCATATTCAGGAGTGGCGTAGACGGAAGAGATTAAGCAAAGCCTTTATATCGCCGGAATTCCTCCTTGAGTGGTTCCTCAAATCTTTATTGCCATATATCGCGAAGGATGTTTCCACATCCGGAGTGCAGAATGAGGAACAAGCCATCTTTAGGGCGCAGGAACTAGACTTGATCTATGCTCAGTCTGGTTTGTTATATGAGATTATACCTAATGCCCCTCGTTCTAGTTTCGATCCCAAGGTCAAACCTGGACCACATGCCGATGGCATTGTGGGTAGTGCAAGTAAGAAACCTGCAGGTTCGGTTGTGAAACAAGTTTCTCAGTTGTCAATCAACCAATCTGCCTCGGGGAAAGCTACGGCTTCGTATCAGCCCACCCAAACGGCGAATGTACTTTCCGTGCAATCGTCCGACTAGAAGGGTAACCAACAACCTGGACGGAATAGAAAAAAGGGTAAAAACAATAATAAGAAGGGTGGGAATAAAAATGAGAATGCCAACAATAATGACAAGAACAATAAAAATGTTGGGGGGGACAAGCAGAATAAACGTAAGGTTAAGTTTCCTTGCAATATTTGTAAGGACGATCACCTCACTTACTTGTGCCCTAGGATGGATGAAGCTTTGAAGTTCATAGCACAGGGCCCAGCTGTGTTGACGAACCCTTTACCGCATAACCAAAATATGAACTCGAAGTCCCATGATCAATCTAGTGATGAAGATCCACCTGAAACTAGTGGTCGCAGGTGCATTAATATGGTCCGTGCCGCGAAAGTTGTGATGCGTGTGAAAGATTATTCTTCGTCACAACCCAACCTAGGCAAAGAACCTGATGCACCAGGAACCCCTTTGCGTATTGAGAAACCTGCGGATAAACCTGAGGCTGCACCTCGCATTCCTAAGGGGGTACTTAAGTGTTTGGGGCATAATCCAAATGCTCGAGTCGCCCAAAATTATTCAGTTGTCGAGGACTTGGGTCATACTCCTTGTGCGATGTGTGCATTGGAAGTGATTCAGAGTTGTCCGTCGCAAATGAAGGCTTTTCTTTCCGCTCTTGGTGTGAATGGTGATTATTCTTCCTCAGTGATCAAGTTTGAAACCGCAGGACATCATCCTCGCTTGCCCTACTATGTGTCCCTTTTGGTGCATGTAGAATGTCTTAATATGATCATCAAGCGTACTGTGATTGATGAGGGCACTGCTACTTCTGTGATGTCTTTGTCTTGTTGGAAGGGTCTTGGTTCTCCTGAGTTGTCAAAGTCTACGACCATGTTGACTGCTTTTGATGGGAGATCATTTAGGCCACACGGTATACTTCCTTCTCTTAAAGTCCGTTTGGGAGGGAAGACCGTTGCGATAGAATTCGAGGTGGTTGATGCGCCCCTTGACTACAATCTCTTACTGGGAAGGAATTGGATGTATAGTATGCAAGCTGTTGCGTCTTCCGTATTTCGCGTTGTATGCTTTCCTCATAATGGGAAGATTGTAACGATTCATCAGATGACATTCAAGAATCCGCCTATTAGTGCATCTTCCGAAGCTTCGGTTCCGAAAGTTGAAAATTCCCAGCCGGCAACTAGGAGTGTGGGTGTAGGTATGTATCCGTCCCTCATGGGAACCTTTAGTTGTCCTGCACCCATCCTCATGAAAGGAGCTAGTTTCGATAGTGCTTCCACGTCTACGAGATCGGTTCCTTTTCGCACAAGTCATATGGGAGATCCTTGGATTCTTCCTTCACCGAGTCCTTCGAGTGAGGCCATTGAGATGACTGTGCCGTTGCCTGCAGCCATGATAGCTTACCAAGCTAATATTCAATATGCTGCAGAGCCTTGTTCTTCTTTTTCACGGACAGAGGAAGAAGACCCCTATGTGCTGCCGGCATGGGCAGTACAGTCTTCTCATGCCCATGATTTCCTTGATACGGTTTTCCCTTCAGATGAAGCGATCATCGAGGCTATGTCGGGAGTTGAGCCACCATGGGAGGAACTTCATCATAGATCATATTTCCTTCCAGAGCTTGACCTTTTGGAGCATGAGGATTATAGGGAGATTCTTAGACAGAAAGTTTGTAGACCCATGATTCCATTAAGCTCTCCTGGTCAGATGGCTGATGGAAACATGGCAAACATATCGTCAACTATGCCTATCAACATTTCTCGCAACCCTGGTACAATTGAGAATGTGTACATTGGGGCAGATTTTTCCCAAGATGAGATTCGTGAGTATACCGAGTTGTTCAAGGAATTCCACGATGTTTTTGTTTGGTCTTACGATGAAATGCCAGGGATTGACCCTCGGATTGTCGAACATGAAATTAAGACTTACCCCAACGTGAAGCCTGTTCGACAACGTTTACGCGTGGTAAATCCTAGGAAAGCACCCGCCATAAAGGCAGAGATAGAGAAGCTATTGAAAGCTGGTTTCATCTATCCCGTTCCCTTGACGGAGTGGGTTTCAAATCCCGTTCCGGTGGATAAGAAGCAAGGAGCGATCCGTATATGCACTGATTTCCATGATTTAAATCGTGCCTGTCCTAAGGATAACTTCCCCACACCGTTTATAGATCAGATTTTGGATGAGTGTGCGGGTAGTGAGGTGTTCTCCTTTATGAACGGTTTTTTAGGATATAATCAGATTCAAATTAAACCTGAGGATCAACATAAGACCACATTTATTTGTCCTTGGGGAACATTTGTGTATAGGAAAATTCCTTTTGGCCTTAAAAACGCCAGAGTTACCTTTCACCGGGCAATGACCTTGATTTTCCACGATCTCAAGTCCATTATTGAAGTATTTTTGGATGACCTCGCTGCTCATTCTTGCATGAGGATGCGTCATTCTTATCACTTGAGATTGGTGTTCGAAAGATGCCTGCACTATGCTGTTAGATTAAACCCTCATAAGTGCATCTTTTGTGTGAAATCAGGTCGTTTGTTAGGATTTATCTTTTCGAAAGAGGGTATAAGAGTCGACCCTTTGAAGGTTGAGGCAATACTTCAGTTGTCTCCCCCACGAAATATTCGTCATCTTCAGTGTTTGCAAGGCATGGCAAACTTCCTATGAAGATTTGTTTTCAATTTCGCCAATTTGACTAGAGGTTTCATTCGTCTCCTGAAGAAGGATACTCCCTTTGAATGGGATGAACGAGCCCAAGAGTCCTTCGATGCAGTTAAGCGAGCCCTAGCATCGGCCTCGGTGATTAGTCCTCCGGATTATAGCCGTGTTTTCTTATTATATGTGGCCGTGTATTTAGAGACGATTGGGATGGTTTTGGTTCAAGAGGATGAGGAGCTCCAGGAGCATGTCATATCATTTATCTGAGACGGAACCTTATTAACGCAGAGATTCGGTATTCTCATGTCGAGAAGCTTTCCTTAGCCACCATACATGCAGTGTAGCGTTTGAGACATTATATTCTCCTTCACCAAACCTTGGTTGTTGCCCATGTCAATCCATTTCAGTTCGTCCTCACACGTAGGATGATTGGGGGAAAATATAATAAATGGATTTTCATTCTGCAAGAGTTTGATCTCGAGTTTGTTTCGGCAAAATCAAAGAAATCTTTAATCTTTGTAGAGCTCATATCAGATTTTCCGAGCGAGGCTGAGGAGTCGGTATGTGAAGATACGTTCGTTGATGAACACATTTTCTTGATCTCAACGGTTGACCCATGGTACGGTGATATCATAGTATATTTGCAAACGCAGAGGACCCCTACTCACCTCTCGTGAGATGAGCAACATCGATTACGTCACGTTTCCAAGAACTACCTCATAGTGGACAATAATTTGTATCGCCGTGAAGTAGATTCCCTTTTACGATGTTGTTTAACTCATGATGAGGCTGAGGTAGTGCTTAATGATTTCCACGGAGGGGCGTGTGGTGGTCATTTATCTGGGCTTTCTACAGCTCAAAATATTTTGAGAGCAGGATATTTCTGGCCGTCGATCTTCAAGGATTGTATTGAAGTGGTCAAGAGGTGCCACCCTTGCCAGGTGTTCGCACGGAACATGCGCTCGAAGCCTTCCCTGTTACACCCTATTATCACTGCCGGTCCCTTCACCAATTGGGGGCTAGATTTTATGGATTGCACCCCAGCTTCGGCTGGGGGGCACCATCATATCATAGTGGCTGTCGATTACTTCATGAAATGGGATAAGGCAATGCCTACAGTAAAATCCGACGGTGAGACAGCTGCTCACTTCGTATTCAACCAAATCATCTCTAGGTTTGGGATTCCGAGAGAGCTTGTCACTGACCATGGCTCGCACTTTCAGAATCGTATGATGGAAGAGTTGGAATCCAAGTTAGGATATAAGCAAGAGCACTCCTCTTCTTACTATCCTCAAGCGAATGGACATGTTGAAGCTGTGAATAAATCACTTAAGTCCATTCTCCAACGAACCATCGCACAAAGCAAGACGAACTGGCATATTATGTTATACCCTGCTTTGTGGGCATACCGAACCGCGGTAAAGACTGCCACTGGTTTTTCTCCATATCAGCTTGTTCATGGAGTGGAGTCAATATTGCCGGTTGAATGCGAGATTCCTTCATTGAAGTTATCCATGGAACTCTTACCAGACACTTCGCCTTTGGAGGAGCGTTTGGTTCACCTTGAGCAACTCGATGAGCAGCGTAGAGATGCCTTGGTGACTTTAGAGGTTAATAAGCGTCACGTGAAGGCCCAATATGATAAGTCTGTCCATCCGAGAGTGTTTAGTGAGGGAGACTTGGTCCTTTTGTGGGATCAATCGAAACAACCCTTGGGGCAGGGAAGTTCAATCCTATGTGGCGTGGTCCTTATGTGGTCAAGCGTGTATTAGAGAAGGGTGCCTACGAGTTAGTGGATTACAAAGGGACAGTCTTAGCAGAGCCTAGAAATGGGCTCTATCTTAAAAAATACTATGCATGATCTTTAGCCAAGGCTGTTTGTTGTATATTATTATACATTTTTTTGCATAGTTAGGTCTTATTTATCGTGATCGGGTTTGTGATTAGTTTCCATTTCTTGTGGCCGATGTCAATGGAATATTCCAGCTACATAGGATTCGCGGATGGTGCAAGCCATCACACTCAACACTCAGCCTCAGCTGCTTGGGTGATTTTTACTCCTATGGGTCATGTACTGTCTTCAGGAGGTGTATGTCTACGACCATCTTCCAACAATGTTGCTGAATATAGTGCCGTTATCGAGCTTCTACGGGATGCCATTTCACATGGTGTTCTCTCTCTTGAGGTATGTCTTGATTCAGAGTTAGTAGTGTCACAACTAAATGGTCTGTACCATGTTAGAGATCCGACGTTATTGAGGAGATTCTTACGTGTAAGATTTCTAGAACGACAATTTGAGAACATAACATATATACACATTCCAAGAAATTTTAATCAAATTGCTGACTCATATGCTAACTATGTGTTAGATTGGCATTTGTTTCATTCATTATAAATTAATCATAAACACAATTTTTACACATGTAAAAAAAAATAAACCGATCACCATAAAACTTTTTTATATGCATAAAAAATGTGGTAATACATAGTGTCATAATACAAAATTGGGGCTTTGAAAGCCACCATCATATACACAGTAGTACAAAATATATACACTCCCAGGTGTCTAGTCCTGTGGAGGTGGATGAGGGTTGTGATCATGATATGTCACCACGGCTCTAGCTAGCCGCCGGAATAAAGGCACCCATGCGCGTGGTACACCAACCACCTGTCTCTGCATAGCCTCAGGCAAGTCCTCGACTTGCGCCATGGGAATCCTGTGAGTTAGTCGAACAAAGTTGGTATGGATGCTTTGGAGCGTTCGCTCTGCATCCACACCGGTGATATCGTCTCCTCTTCCCCTTCGTCTATGACGTGGGAAGCCCTCTGCTCACCGTGGTCCCACATCTGCACATCAATGGTAGATGTCACTATGTATTGTCACCCAAAAACATGTCTTTTTGATTCCATTAATCAAGAAAACACAAAAAAAATTAAATACTTCAAAATTTTTAAAAAGAGTAAGGGTCGAGATTCGTTACCTATGTCTCCATATGCTGATCCTGGTGGTAATGGCATGTCTGGGTCTCCCCGGAAGTCTATCCCTGCATAAGGGTAGTCCTCTATGGCAACAATCTGTCGTCGCCACCATGGAAAAAAGTCTGCTGGATAAGGGTTGGCCACCCTACCACCCCCCAGTCTGCGCATCGCGTCTGCCCAACGTTGTTGGGCCGGATCTCAAACCCCGTGGAGAGGAACATCCACTCTAGGGCTCAATCCTGGAACACGCTCGAAGAAAAACATGCTCAAGATATTGCTGAACCCAAAGTTCCGTATCCTACCTGCCTTGCACTCACTGAGCTCATGTTTCATGTTGCTCAGTAGGGAAGTGCTCCAGTCATAGATGGTTGGTGTCATGCACTCCACCGCATAGAACATCAGTGGCCGAGAGGCCTGATGGAGTGATGCTAAGCCTGCTATCCTGCCCAGAGTCAGTAGTATGGCCTTTAGGCCCAGCACCTATATAGCGTTGGTGGGAACTTGGCTCCCCACCTTCTCCGTCTCTGGGTAGCAGTACACAACTATATACTCGTTGATAGTCAGCCCATGACCTGGCCCTCCATGGGCACGAAGGTTCACCATCTCACCTCGTCGTGATAGACCTATGATAAAATAGATATCCTCCACCTCAATGGTGAGGGACATACCATCTAGCCGGAAGGACTCTGAGTCTAGATCCCAATAGTCTACAAGTATCTGTAGTAGTCCTGGTTTGGCCCTCAAGCCTCCTAGGCACCAAAACTTGTAGAGTCCACACCTTCTTAGAGATTCTTGAGCCATTCTGTCAGCCCTTACTAGTTCCTCTACATCACCATGCTCGCGTTCTCGCCACTCTAGCACCATCCTGCATGAGAGTTTGACCAAAATGTCCATTAGATTCTTATAAATCCTTATGCGCGGCGTCATACGCGGCTGTTTTGAAAATAGCCACGTATGTACGCGGTTTCTGGTCCCTTTTCCATGTATAGCTAGCCCTATACACAGGAATAACCTCAATACCCGCGTGGGATGTAGCGCTCATGTAATTTTGGCCTTTAAAAATTCATTTGACCATGAAAAATTATAAAATTTGTATTGAAATGCAAGCAGAGAACATGAGTAAATACCTGGAAGAATCGGTTGTGAATTCCGCCAGTTGTATCTCCTGGAATTTGCAGTTGAATATCAGAGCTCAAATGGGTAAAAGTTTCAAATGATTTATATTTTTTACTATTTATAGAAATTTTTTCAAATATTTGAAAATTTTTACCCCCTTTCCTATAGTTTTGACCGTTTCTAACCTAATCTGTGATGTAGAAGACCGTTTTCAGTGATGTTTCAGCCTTTGGATTGACCCGTTCGTACTGATCTCAGGTATAACGTCTATACTGGCATATAGGTTAGGTTCACCACCGTTTGCATTTTGCATGACCTTATGACCATGTCACTATATCCTTAGGTACGAACCCACTCTATTATGTCACGGAACCTTCTTACTGCTATAGAAGTGGCATGATATGAGTGGTAGAGCCTCACCTTACATGGGTACCCTAGTTAGTGCCTTATTTACATTTGGTTCCCATGCCGATGTTTCCCCCTTTAGGGTGTGGGAGTCTGTTGTATAGTATTTCCATGACATTTAGCAAGAGCCTCATACTCCTCTTGATCTTATGCTGGCCTGTTTCCCCCGGACTCCCCTTATATCAAGTTGTGAATGCATTATCATGAGCTTTTCCTGTCTTATTGAGCTTTATGTCGGCTCCCCTGACATTGCGTTTCAGCCATATATCCCGAGCTTGTCTCATGTCTAGCCATGCAGAGCCTTTATTTATATCCTTCGCAGCTTGATTCCCTTTTTACCGGGAGGGGATTTTCCCCCGAGTTTCGATATCCTACACATGTATCCTTGCATTGAGCATAGGTATGTTCCACTGCTTGGAACTAGTTTGTTTGCCCTAAATGACACTCTTCTCCTCCTAGTTTGTAACTATAAAGCTAGTTTATTCTTTTTTCAAGCTTTTCAAATAACTGAAAAAGACCAAAAAAAATAAAAAAAACAAAAAGCCGGACAAGAAAAGATATTATCTTTGGCAGCTGTCAAGTCGTGTCGCCTTCGAATAGAGCACTGTATATCACATCCATTGGTTGTGTTATAGTTTGAATTTAGGAGCTGTACTTGTTATCTGAGTTTTATCTCCATCGACTGGTTAAGCTTCCAGTCCCTATGGAGCCTCTATTGATGCCTCCTGCATCATAGAGATGTCCCAGTTTGTATATCGAGTCTATGTTGCCTTCATTCAGTCACCATATGCCGTTATGCTCTTGTTCGAAGGAAGTTGAAACCTGAGTCGGCCATTCCTCAGTTATCTTGACTTTGCATGTCGACCATTCCCGGTACAGTTACTGGTTTGTGCACCTTATGATCAAGTTCTTCCATATTATACAGCCTTGTTGAGTACCTCGTGTTGGATGATGGGGGATGCCCTAATGCCCTCCTTCCAGTGGATTTCATCCCATCGACTTCAGATCATTTATTCTGGGATCGGAGTTTAGAGTCATTTTGAGTGCCTTGAGACTTGCAGGCATCAGTGGCAGGTTCTCTCGACATCAACAGTTTTGGGAATACATCAATGTCCCCTGATCAATGGATTCTCTCAAGTGTTCGACCTCAACACATTTATTCACACTTGTTAGTTTGCACTCTAGTACCTTGATTCCCATTTTCATTATTGGTGGGTGATCTTGCGTCTGTTAACGATATACATCAATGACCAATAATC
>LPNX010792843.1:95385-129369 GCA_001517045.1 Pseudotsuga menziesii | reverse complement strand
GCATAGTAGGACATGTACTCGTAGCGGTTTGTGTAGAAGACCTTCCAGATTGGTGGCATCCACTATATGCTACCTCCTTGATCGTTCCAGTATTCATGAGATTTCAGCTCTCATGACTTGTTCCAGTATATGTCAGACATTTCCAGCCACTTTGGAGATCTTGATCTGTTATATATCTTCAGCCTTTGTGGAGATCATTGTACTTTGTATATCTTCATCATGGAGATTCTGATCTATGTGTATTGTACGTGGCGATGACCACATATGTTCTATCATATTTCATGCCTATTCATGTCCATTGTACTCTTATGTATCCAGGACTGCTATATGTATTTAGGTCCTACTTAAATCATGAACACAAGAATGTAGTATGGAAGAAAATAGTCCCATCCAGCTGGCTTGAGGAGAAGTCGCAGTAGTTCTTGAAATCAATCCTAGTTTATATAAGTTGTGAAGGCAGGTATAACAGGGTGATGATATACCACTTTAAATTGATGAACCATTTTATAGGAAGAAGCTCTTTAAACCTGCCTTTCTACCTCCATAAGAGCCTAACCAAGATGGCTCACCAAGTCAAGGTCCAACCCACCAAAATTGCAGGGAGGTTATTTCACCATGGTCTGATAAAAATCATTGTCCAAGAATTGCTGCAAAGAAGAAACATAGGATGAACATATTTCTTATTCTAGAATGAGTTTGAAACAGGATTACAACCAGAAGACAACGTAAATTCCCCTTCAAAGAATTCCACCACTCCCAGGAGTGGCAAGAGGAAGAGGAGGGCTATCTCACCAGTGATAGTGGATCAGCCCTCTCCAACTTCTAAGACCAACAGAACCAAGAAAAATCTAGATTTAAGTGGAAAGGAGGAGGAGGCTCCAGTATAAGGTAAAAATTTACTCAACTTGCCTTACTCAGACTCTGAGGATCAAGAGGAACAAGAGGATAACCTAGCAGAACAGTCTCAATAAAGGATAGAGGAGTTTCCATCATCCACACCAAAAGAAGACTAGGGTGAACTAGTGGAAGAGGCTTCCTCTAGTGAACCTAGGTCACAGAGAATCAACCAGTTGTTAAGGCAAGTATATGAACTAGAGGTCTTAAAGAGAGAGAGAGAGAGATAAAAAGAACTAATGCAATATTAACCAAGAAAAATAATCAATTGAATAATTCCCTTCTAGAAATGAAAGGGAGCCATTTCCTGCTGCAAAAAAGGAATCTGAGGGTTATGAAGGACAACACCAGGCTCTACAAGATGATCAGACTATCAAGGTTCCAGAATAAAAACTCAAACCCTATCTCTCAAGTTCACCTTGCACTAGAAACCCTAGCAGAGGAAACATCAAGCTTTCAGGATCTTGAGGTAGCTCATGATGCTGCTACTCTGTCGAACCCTATGCAAATTGAAGAAATATCGGAAGGTCATAGGTAAAAGTTGTAAAAGAATGACTAAAAAGATGATTAAAATTTTGCAGAAACAGAGCTTTTGGTGGCCTGAGAGAATGCAACATATGTTCATTAGCCACTGAAAGAAGAGCTTTCGACAGCTTACAGACCCATGATTTTGTTTCCTTAACCACGGAAAGCACAAAGAGGTGCAGAAAGATATGTTTGCACACAGAACCAGTTTTGACGAATACAAACACTTCAGGGGTGAATTATGAAGCTAAAAATTGATGAAAGGCACCAATGGAGGGGGTTTGTTCCAGTTTTGAGGGTGCCATCAAGGTGAAATGGGTCACAAACCCTATTTTCTTTTGACAAAATGTGGCTTATCTGTCAGATAACAGGTCATAGATCTATTTCAGTGATCACTACAGTTATCAAAGAGTTTAGGAGTGAACAAGTGTTAGAGTTAGATTGACTAGCACTTAAATTAGGGTTTTTGACCTAATTTTGCAAAAAACAGTTATGTTATCTATTTTTAGTAAATCAGATCCAACTTTTCAGGATCTAAAATAAATTTTGTAAAGGCTATAAATCCTAAGACTTATGTTGAAGAAAAGGTTTGACTTCAGAGACTTTTATACCCTTCTTTCTATCAAGCTTCTCATGTTATTCATCATTCAATATAAGCTCTTTTTCCATTATATGTTCACGTTCCATCTCTTTTTTGTTCTGTACTTGTGCTTGAATGTTTGATTCAAGTTTATTCTTTTTATCTAATTCCAGATAGCTGTCATCCTATCTATGTGTTGATGAGTTGAATTACAAGTATTTTTCTTGTTATTATTAGCCATTCATATCTGATTGCTTTATATATGAATCTTCCAGCATAGTAAGTTCTCCATTTATTAACCTTATTATCAACCCTCTGAACATTGGTGGTTAGAAGCCTTATCTTTTGATTGAGTTTTATGCATGTCTTGAGTGTGTGAGGTCCTTTAGGTCATCTGAATTGATCCATTTAGAAAACCATTAAAAACATTGAAGTTAATAGGCATCCTCGAGCTACAACCTAGAGGAGTTTCTTGGAGAGCTAAAAAATTTGCACCATTTCTAGGGAGAGGAGATTGAATATCAACTTGCATGGGGGATGACATAGATCCTACTTTGATGATAGACAAAGTATGGACACTATTCTGGTTGTAATCATCTATCTGGCGACTCCATTGGAATAACATGGCTTCAAGAATACTAAGTACCAGAGAAAACCCTCAAGGGCCACCAATGACACATGTTTCAGATCCAGAAGAGATTCTAAGAAGATATAAGGCTTCACTAACATAAACCTCCAGAGCTGCAAGGGGAGCTACATTAGATTTTTCAAGAGATATTTCTATTGTTATATCAAATAGACCTCCATTTAAATCTTCTTCTGCTGAAACATCTAGTTCTCTGGAATTTATAAATACATCAAATTTTTTTAGGGTTGAGGAATCTTCAAGCACTGCTGCTTGTGTAGATCTAATCCCTGGTGACTCCACTAAGATAAATCCTCTACTACCCACACCAACAGTATATTTTTCTACCCTTTCCTTACCCACATTCAATATGAATGTCCCTATAACCAAAATGGAAAGGATCCTTATGGCCAGATATGCCCCTATAAATCTGCCTAACCCCCTCACTTCTATGCCTACTGGAGATTATCTAAAATATATGCCTAAGTTCACTGGGGAGGATGATTTCACAGCTGAAGAATACTTAGATGCATTCTACAGTTATGCTGAGAATATAAACATTGAAAAAGAGGATGTGTGTACTAGGGTTTTTTTGCAAATTCTAGATGGTCAGGCTAGGATATGGTTCAAAGAGTTTCTTGTTGGATCAATTGCAGGCATTGAAGCCCTAGATGACATATTTTTGAAGCATTAGGGAGAGAGAAGAGACCACCTTTACTATATCACTAAGTTTAGCAATCTGAAGAGAGAGAATGGTGAGTTTGTTTCTAACTTCACCAAAAGATTTAACAAGATGTTCAGCAAGATCCTTGCTGAGATCAAGCCAATTGACACTTCAGCCAAAATCACTTATGCCAATGCCTTTGATTTTGAGCTTTTCCTTCTTCTCAGAGAAAGAAGATCAACTTCTCTGTCACTCATGTAAGATGTTTCTCTTGAAGTTGAGCTCAATATCGTTGCATCTCATAAGGTTAAGGGAAAGGTGGATAGGAAGAAGCAACCCACAGATCCTCTTGGGGCTTCTTCATCAGAGAATAAAATTGAGAAAATGGCCAAAATGTTGGATAATTTGACAGCTGAAATGTCTAGGTTTAAATATCGAGGAGAAATACCTATGAGGGGTAAAGGGCCAAATGGTTTTGCTCCCAAAAACCCTAATTTTGTCCCTTACAAAAGAAATAACCCACCAACTCAGATCCTTCAAAGGGATAGGAATCAAGTTGAGGATCAAAGGATCAGAGCTCCTTTTTAGAATGTTGTACTAGATGAAGAACCAGAGTTCACTCAGGAAGAAGGAGAGGTAGAAGACAATATCAACTGTATGGAAGATGAAGTTGATCTCTCTTTCCTGACACAAGAAGACTATGAGGAATCCCTCATGAATGAGCGGATCATGGAAGAATTTTTATATCAAGCAGAAGATCAGGAAGGTTATAATTTGAGATCCAAAATTGTTGCTCCTATGAAGAAGGATCCTACCCCCACAAGCAACCTGCTCCTCCTGCGAAAATGATTGCTGGTCCTACAAAGAAGATGATTGTTCCTCCAAAACAACAGCAAAGGCCATTACATCCATCATCCCATGATCCTATTAAGCTCAAATCCACACCATGAGAGTTAATATCTTCTGATAAATTATCCTATGCTTTTAATCTTGACTCAGAAATTCAGAAGTTAAAAATCCCTTTTCCTTTGATAGAGCTGATGAAGAATGATGCCTTCAAGTCATCCATACTGAAATCTCTTCAGCCAAGGACACCCATAGATGCTAAATTTATGAACTTACAAGATGATAAGCCCACAATAATCCTAGGACCTATGATTGAAGAGCTGGATGAGTCTTTCCCACCTTTCTACATATCTTTGAACATCCATGATAAAATCCTTCACAACTGTTTGCTGGACTCAAGAGATTCCCATAACCTAATGTCAAAAGCAGTGATGGATGAGCTTGGCCTTAGCATTAAAAAACCCTACCATGATCTATTTTCATTTGACTCCAAGAAGTTCAAATTCCTGGGCCTCATCAAAGACCTTGTCATAAACCTCTCCCAGGTTCCTTAAAAAAGTATAGTGATGGACATAGTAGTGGCTAACATCCCACCTAAGTTTGGCCTTCTTTTGTCTTGCTCATGGAGTAAAAGGCTGGGTGGTACCCTTCAGCTGGACATTACATATGTTACAATCCAAATGTTTGGAGGGGAGACCAAGAGACTCTACAAGGAGAACCAGTTCACCTACATCATCAGTCATGCCAAGAACTCTATAAACCATCCCATATATGAAGTAGAAACAGACTTTGGGGCATGCATCCCGCAGATAGATGATTCCCAGCCAACATCCATACAACTCACAAATCCTACCTATCATCTACCTAAGGAGGCAACCACCTCGGTCTGGAGCATGTTTTTTGATGGGGCCAGTACTCAAGCCTCAGCAGGTGCAGGTGTAGTTTTTATTTCTCCATCAAAAGAGACTATCCATCTCTCCTAGAAAATTGATTTTAAGACTACTAACAATATATCATAATATGAAGCATTGATTTTAGGAGTGAAGGCTGCCAAGGAAATGGGGATCATGTTCCTGAAGATCTTTGGAGATGCATATCTTATCATACAGTAGGTCAACAACACTTTTCAATCAAAGAATGCCAGATTGAAGGCTTACAAAGATTAGGTATGGAAACTCAGGGTCTCTTTCATGTTTTTTGACCTCTCATACATACCTAGGGCTATGAACCATCTAGTTTATTCCCTTGGTGTCTCTGCAAGTCTGTTTGTTCTCCCTTTGCCTCTTAAGATGAGCTATGATATCCAAGTCAAGTAAATGCCATCCCTACCAAATAATGTGAAATTTTGGAAGGTATTTGAGAATGATGATGAGCTTAGTAAATTCCTCCAGGTAGTAGATGAATTTTCTGATATGCATATTGATCAAGAAAACTTAAATATGGAATAATATCAGAGGCTCAAGTTAAAAGATAAAGTAGGTGATCAAAACATTGTTCAGTTGCCTAGTAATTATATACATTGGGGTCTTGTTGTAGCTGCAACCTTTTTCCCAAATTTTTCAAATTTTGGACCCTCCTTTTCATTTTATCTTGCCTGGGATTGTTTGGTTTCCTGAAACTTGTCTTTCATCTGCTATAAATTTTGATCGTTTGAAGTCAAAAGTAAGGCCAATTGTTTTCTTTAGTTTCAATATTTGAATAATCTAGCACTATCGTTGTCCATCCAATGCGTAAAGACTATGGAGTTTTTGTTTTATTGTTTGGAGCTTAAGGTCTGATTTTTGATGATTTTATTTATTGCTGTTGGAGGTCGGATGATGAGTTGATCATTTGTTTCTGCTGTGTCGGAGGTTGAATGAACTAATATTTCCATCACCCAGCTGAAAAGCTTTTCATTTTATTTGAACACTTAACGTTTTGATTTTTTCGATGATTTCGTTTATCGCTATCGGAGCTCAGTTGAAGAATGAATCGGGGCATTAGTCTTCTATGCTGTTGACATTTCAGAAGAGAAATGATGAATGTCTCGATGGACAATTCTTATTCTTGCCGATCCGTGGCCTTTACATCCTTTTGGTTTATTGTTCAAACCTTTTGATTTTTGATGAATTTGTTTTTATTTTCACCATCAGAATGTTTTTTGACAAGTGGTTGGAGGTTTAGTCCTCTACGACACCACCGTTTCGGAGGGCTTGTCGTTTGTATCGCCGACACTGCGGAGTATGTTGTGGTTCAAAGTTTTGATCTTGTAGTGGTTAGTCTGTACGATCGTCGACAGAGTAAGTCAAATGGTTCTTTTATATCTCATCGATACTGCGTTGTGGGAGTTAGTTGTTAATGGTTATGATTGCTGATACACAATCACCCTGATAATAGTGCTTGGCATTGCCAACACTGTGGAAACGTTTAAGCTTGAATCACCGATACTGTGGAAGCATTTAGGTTTAAATTTTCTATCCTTAGCGCTTAGAGCTTCCGACCACTGATGGGTTATGTTATCGTGGGGCCCACAGTTTGTTTGTTGCCCGCTGTTGTGGCTGTATATTGAACTATTCGCCCAATGTTTAGAGCTTTCTGTCACTGATAGGGTTTTTTCCCACCGATAAGGTTTTTTCCCGTTGACTCTTTTTAACCAAGGGATTATAGATGATGAGGAGCATAATGTAGAGTCTGGTGTTTTGGAGATTAGCAGTAGCGACAATGTGGTTCATGCTTTCATCGAAGGATTTTGAGTTAGTTCAGATGTAGCATGGATCAAGAGGAGGAGTCTGTTCTACTGGGGTTGTGATTTTAATTATAGACGGTGGACTTAGAGGATTTTAAGACACAAACTTGCAGGATTTTCTTTGCCTTGTCATTCTTTCTTATCATGCATTAATACTATGTATAGTTTATTTTACAGAATTCATATGGAGGAGGTAAATAGACTGATACAGTTTTTTGTTATTTTGGTAAAAGCTAAATGGTCTAAGGACATGTTATGTTTATGACAGGGTGATTGCTGTAAAGAAGATATGTCTAAAAGACAAAAGCAAAAGAGACAGAGAATTAGTTGAAGAATGAGGAAGAAGAAATAAAGAGAGTTGCAGAGGAGGCAACAACGAAGGAAGAGAAAAAGAAATGAAGAAGTAGAGATAAAGAAAAGAAAATAAGAAAGTGAGGGTCTGAGATTAACAGGATCTCAAAAAGACCAATAGATTACTGAGCAGATCGATAACAACAGAGGCCCATGCTTGGAAAAAGTTCATCAGTGACCAAGCTAGTCCCTCTTCATAAAGTGCTCTTAAATTTTAATTTAAAATGTAACATATTGTATAAATTATGAGCACATACTACAAGCCAAAATTTTGGAACTAAAAGGTTGAGGAAGCCCAAAGGTCATCGAGGGGAAGCCCAAAGGTTTTACTTTTTTTGTATAAATATAGGAGAGTTTAGATGTAGGAAGAGAGACTTCTTTCACGAGACATTTGTGAGAGTATATTGTAAGAAGAACTACTTTATTTTACAATAAATAATTACAAGTTTCTACTGCAGAAAGTTTGGTGGAATGTTTCAAATTCTTTGCTATGGATCAGTTGAATGTGAACTATTTTGTTTTTAGCTTATGTCCATTAACTGTGAGATCGTTCTAACTCATTTCATTTTTGTTTATGTTATGAACATCTTATAGTTTATTCTGTGAAATTTCCACTATGAGCAATGAAGGTTGCCATAAACAATAATCTATCTTGTTGTTCATATTTCTATTAATGTTCATGTGTTTTGAAATAAGTAAAAGCTATCTGTAATTTTTCTTAATGCATGCGCAGAAATATATTACTCATTGATAACTGATAATTTTTCTCTCTACAGATAGGTTAGTTAGTTAAATTTAGTTCTTGCTGTGTGTGATTTAGATGCGAGAGTGTTAAGATGAGAGGTAAGAACCTACGCATCACATTGTGACACTCATCGTTATCTCTATCAATTTTCATTTTTATATAGGCACTTGCACATCATAACTTAAACACAAAAAACTAAAAATATACACGGTGGACCGGGCCGTAACCAGTAAAACCTTTTAATTTGTTACTCGACCTACTGTAGCCAGACCATAAACTGAACGGATTCCCCATACCAAATAGTAACGGGCTAGTTGGGAACGTTTATTTGGGAGAATCCCTAACTGTTGTTACCTTTGATTTTCCAGGCCTCAATATTTTTTGGCGGTAGAAGGAGGGCCACCAATGCAAGGCTAGCCGAGGAAACCTATTTCCTCGAAATTACTCCACTGGTGATAGTTCTGAAAGTAGTTTGTTTCACAAATCCACTCCTGAAGATAAAGAGAAAGGGTATCTGTATCCTGTAGATAACTAAGTGGTTGATGATTTAAGAAGAATTACTAGGGCATATGCAAAAAATATTGGAGGATTACCTATAATTTCTGTATTACCTAGAAGAGAGTATCAAAAGAAAGATCGTCCTAAATTAGAAGACTCAGTGTTGGTAGAAGATCTTGAAGAACTGGTAGAAGCAATCTTACAGGAAGTTGACCAGCCTTTGAATCAATTGGACTCAGATTCACCTTACTATTCACCTTGTCGGACCCCTGTTCAGTCACCACCTCATTCTCCACTCTGATTCATGGCTCATCTAAATGCAAACCAGCCACCTCTACCACCTGCTTGGAGAGCTAGGTCACCTTTAAATTTTACACATCCCTTGCATGATCTACCTCAAGATTTTGACAAAATGTTACCCAAGTTTGAACCAGGTGAAGGAGTTTTGGTAGATGATCATTTACAAATTTTTTACTTGGATTTAGAAGGATTACAAGATGGGGAGCATGAAGATGTAGTGTGTATATTGTTTCCCCACAATATGAAAGGAAAAGCAGCCTCATGGTAATTTTCACTTCCCACAAATTCAATCACGGACTGGAACACATTTGAGAGAATGTTTAGAAGTAAATATGCAGTTCAGAAAACTCATGTAGCCTTAATGAAGGGGTTATGTGCTCTAAAGAAAGAAAGAAAATAAAAATTACACAATTTTACTCAAAGATTTGCTGCTTACCTAAACAATTTTACTACATTAAATAAGCCATCTGAAAATGCTCTAATAGAATACTATACATCAGCCCTTGGTCTCGATCTATCCATGTTTTCCAAGAGATCAGTGAGACCTACATTAGCAGAAACTTATGAAGAAGATGAGAAGGTAGAGGCTGAGTGGGAAAGCATACAAAATTATCTTGAGCAGTCAGGAGAAAATACTTTTGGAAGCAAAAAACCTTTATTACTGACTAAGCCTAAGGATGAGCGGTTAGAATATTTTTAAGGGATGTTGAAGCCGGTGCAAAATTTATCCAATAGAGTGATATATTTAGAGAGGGAAAGAGAGGCTCACAAATCATATAATCCTTATTATAAGGAAAGGGAAGACAACAGTCAATATAAGCCTCGTCCACATAGTCCTGCAGCAATGAATTTAACTGATGTAGGCATGGATAATTTTTGCACTTTTCATCAGCAGCCTCATTCTGAGAAGAATTTCCCCCAATGGATAAATTCTATGACATTGGTAATGAATCAATTATTGGATTCCAAACATACAGAAACTGGTAAAGAGGATGAAACAGATAATCAATCTATAGAAAAACAAGGGGAGGATACTATGGTTTTATGGGACTGTGTCTCAATGTTTGATGTAGAAGAGGAGGATTCTCTGAAACAAGAGGAAACATCAGAAACCAATGTGACAACAAGAAGTCAAGGTTTGTTAAAATAAGACAAGTCAATACTTCCTAAGATCAAGAACTACAAGAAAATATGAAGAAGATACAAAAGAACACTACAACTATTAAAATACCCGAACTTACCATTTCAAGTCAAAACCCAAAGAAAATTAACATGCTTGTTAAGCCTATTGAAGACAAGATTGATAATGTCAAGAAGAATCTCAAAGAACCTGAGATGGGGTATGATATTGTGGAAGACATTAAAAAGGCTAAGGAAAATATCTCATTGTTTGAAATCTGTAATGTACCTCAGTAGAAAGAAAAATTGTTAAAAGCACTTGAAGTACCAGAAGAAGTGCTTCCCACTGAAAACCAACCTGAAGAAGAAGTTGGTGAAGCAAGTGTGGGAGGTAAGTCTAAGTTTAAAACCCCACCATTTCTCCTAACTTTTGTGATTTTCAACTATAATGTGCACAATTGTTTAGTAGAATCAGGGGCATCAATCAATGTTATGCCACTTTTAGTCTGCAAGAGAATTAATAGACAGCCTAAACCATTCACTTGGCAAGTTATTCAATTAGATATCACAACTGTGAAAGTAATAGGAGAAATGGAAGATGTTCTAATTCACTTATCTGCAAATGAGAAGGTATGTCAGTACATCGATATTGTAGTAGTAGACATACCTGCTGTTTATGGACTTGTTTTGAGTCGAGATTGGTCGGCAAGGCTAGATGGATACTTCGCATCAGATTGGTCACATCTGTGGTTTCCTCATAAGGGAAGTCCCAATCAGATAAAAATATTAAGAGAGCCTCAGATGAAGTACAATGTTACTTAGTTGGAGGGAAAAATAGAACTAGTGAATTGTGTGTTGGGAAATTACTTCATTGAATTGGAACCGAGAAATTACCAAGTTGAAGAAGCTAGCAGTACACCAGACACCCAGCCTGATCTCCTTCGATTTTCACGGGCTGATGAGATTGACTGTAAAATAGTAGATTTAGTTTTAGATGTAGTTTTTAATTCAAGTTCAGTAGAACTAGATAATGGGTAGGAATTTTTCAAATTGCATCCAATCTTAGCCCCTCTACTCACAAGTTGCTAGATTTATAGGGGTGGGAAGAGAACTTACCAGTAGATGGTTTAGTTCTCAAACTTTATTTGTTTTGATTTTTATTTTTTGGTTATCTTGTACATAAATAAATTGTTTATTTATTTATTTTTGATTTATTTTATTTGTTTGTTTTTAGTTAGATTTTAATTGATTTTAATAAAGAAGCACAACTTTTGGTTGCTGGAGTTCATCAGAATTATGGATTAACTAAAATCCTTAATTATAAGACTGTGTACTATTGATTTATCTTCTTCTAGTTTAGCAGTTTTCCTAAATGGCTATGAACACATTGAAGTCCTACTTAATCCTTTTAAAATAACTTAGGATAAAAAAGGTCTAGAATACTATTTTGAGGCTCCACCCATTTCACATTAAAAATGTCTTAGGGGGTGACAGCAAAAGACCCATGGAGAGGAAGCATGGTAAACAGTATATTATATTTAAATGATACCATGCCAGGAATTGAAAGCCAAAAGGCAAATAAGAGTAAAAAAACTCCCAAGGAAGCAATATGTATCAAAACAAAGTGCTGAACCATATTAGTACAACATTTCCAAAGTTTTTCTCTATCCGTGAGATGAAAATTAAATACATCTCTCACACAAAAGGACACTATGGATAGAGGATCCTAAATAAAAATTTCAGGAAGAAGGAAAAAAGGAGGACTCAAAAGAAAGGACAAAAGTCCGAAGCACAAAAGTGCAAAATGGCATGGGAATGAGGAACAAATGAATATTTCTATTTACCATATGTTACAATCCTATGGTGTCCAAGCTGGGAGCTACCCGAAGACAGTGGTAAAAAATGAAACTCATATTCTTGGCCTCAAAAAAGTTATCTAGACTTTGAAATATTGGTTTCCATTTTCCATAAGTTGGACTATCATCAATGATTAAAGTACATACATTTGTCATTTGGGAAATCCAGACATCTAGAAGAATTCAGCATGTTGGTATTTATTATCAAAACAGTTTGTTGATCAAATAAGAAAGTGTTCAGAGATCTGTGTTCACCATGTAGTCGCCAATTGTTGCAGCTGCAACCTTGTTCCCAAATTTTTCAAATTTTGGCCCCTCCTTTTGATTTTATCTTTCCTGGGATTGTTTGGTTTCCTAAAAATTGT
The DNA here is from genome assembly GCA_001517045.1 of Pseudotsuga menziesii. Lineage (NCBI taxonomy): Eukaryota > Viridiplantae > Streptophyta > Pinopsida > Pinales > Pinaceae > Pseudotsuga > Pseudotsuga menziesii. The sequence goes on along the minus strand of LPNX010792843.1, from coordinate 117,276 downwards.
CTTTCATCTGCTATAAATTTTGATCTTTTGAAGTCAGAAGTAAGGCCAATTGTTTTATTTAGTTTCAATATTTGAATAATCTAGCACTGTCGTTGTCCAACCAATGCATAAAGACTGTGGAGATTTTGTTTTATTGTTCGGAGTTAAAGGTCAGATGATGAGTTGACTATTTGTTTCTGCTGTGTCAGAGGTTGAATGAACTAATATTTCCGTCGCCCAGCCGAAAATCCTTTCGTTTTATTTGAACACTTAACGTTTTGATTTTTTGATGATTTCATTTATCGCTGTTGGAGGTCAGTTGAAGAATGAATCGGGGCATTAGTCTTTTATGCCACCGACGTTTCGGAAGAGAAATGATGAACATCTCGATGGACAGTTCTTATTCTCGCTGATCCATGGTCTTTACCTCCTTTTGGTTTATTGTTCAAACCTTTTGATTTTTGATGACTTTGTTTTTCTTTTCGCTATCGAAATTTTTTTTGACAAGCGGTCGGAGGTCTAGTCCTCTACGACGCTGCCATTTCGAAGGGTTTGTTGTTTGTATTGCTGACACTACGGAGTATGTTGTGGTTTGAAGTTCCGATGCTATAGTGGTTAGTCTCTCCGATCTCTGATAGAGTAAGTCAAATGGTTCTTTTATATCTCATCGATACTGCATTGTGGGAGTTAGTTGTTAATGGTTCCGATCATTGGTACACAATCATCGCGATAATAGTGCTTTGCATTGCCAACACTGCGGAAACCTTTAAGTTTGAATCACCGACACTACAGAAGCATTTAGGTTTAAATTTCTGATCCTTAGCGCTTAGAGCTTCCGACCACCGATGGGTTATGTTATCACGGGGCCCGCAGTTTGTTTGTTGCCCACCGTTGCGGCTGTCTATTGAACTATCCGCCCGATTTTTAGAGCTTCCGATCACCAATAGGGTTTTTTCCTTCCGACTCTTTTTCACCAAGGGATTATATACAATGAGGAGCATAGTGTAGAGTCTAGTGTTTTGGAGATTAGCAATAGTGGCAATGTGGTTCATGCTTTCATCAAAGGATTTCGAGTTAGTTCATATGCGGCATGGATCAAGAGGAGGAGTTTGTTCTACCGAGGTTGTGATTTTAATTACAGATGATGGACTTAGAGGATTTTAAGACATAAACTTGCAGGATTTTCTTTGCCTTGTCGTTCTTTCTTTTCGTGCATTAATATTGTGTATAGTTTATTTTACAAAATGCATATGGAGGAGGTAAATAGACTGATACATTTTTTTGTTATTTTGGTAAAAGCTAAATGGTCTAAGGACATGCTATGTTTATGACATGGTGATTGCTGTAAAGAAGATATGTCTAAAAGACAAAAGCATAAGAGACAGAGAATTGGTTGAAGAATGAGGAAGAAGAAAGAAAGAGAGATGCAGAGGAGGAAGCAAGGAATGAAGAGAAAGAGAAATGAAGAAGCAGAGATAAAGAAAAGAGAAGAAGAAAGTGAGGGTTTGAGATTAATAGGATCTCAAAAAGACCAATAGATTACTGAGAAGATCAATAGCAGCAGAGGCCCAGGTTTGGAAAAAGTTCATCAACGACCAAACTGGCCCCTCTTCATAAAGTTCTCATAAATTTTAATTTAAAATGTAACATATTGTATAAATTATGAGCACATACTACAAAAAAAAAAATTGGAACTGAAAGGTTGAGGAATCCCAAAGGTCATCGAGGGGTAGCCCAAAGGTTTTGTATAAATATAGGAGAGTTTAGATGTAGGAAGAGAGACTTCTTTCGCAGGCCATTTGTGAGAGTATATTGTAATAAGAACTACTTCCTTTTACAATAAATAATTACAAGTTTCTGCTGGAGAAAGTTTGGTGGAATGTTTCAAATGCTTTGCTATGGATCAGTTGAATGTGAACTATTTTGTTTTCAGCTTATCATTAGAGGAAATTTGGGGTCTAAAATGGGCCTTATAAGAAAATGCGCCAACAATAAATTTTTTGATTTGGAATTCAAGAACCAATAGAATTTCAATAAAATGAGTCAACCATAATGGTTGAATTGACATATTTTCCATAAAATAAAACTACTTTTTTTATTCATATTTTTGACATATCTCCCTGTGTTCTTACTCAAATTTCAAGTGAGAGAGCACGTTCGATGTGGAATTTAATTCTGCATCCAACGAGTACCCACACTACATACTTTTGATGTACCCCACTACCCCAAAAAATAAGAAATACCTGAAAAAATGTGATGATGATGTCATCATCACATTTTTCAGGAATTTCTTGTTTTTAGGGTAGCGGGGTCCGTCAAAAGTATGCAATGTGGGTACTTGTTGGATGTGGAATTTAATTTTGCTTCCAATGAGCTCTCACGCCTAAAATTTGAGTAAGAACACAAGGAGATATGTTGAAAATACGAACAAAAAAAGTAGTTTTTTCATTCTTCCTCCAAAATTAATAACTATCATTTTATTATTTTAACTATTATTTTATCATTTTCCTTAGGAGGCCCATTTTAGACCTCAAATTTCCTCTAATCATCGATTAACTGTGAGATTGTTCTAACTCATTACATTTCTGTTTATGTTATGGATGTCTTATAGTTTATTCTGTGAAATTACCACTAGGAGTAATGGAGGTTGTCATAAACAATAAGCTATCTTGTTGTTCATATTTCTATTAATTTTCATGTGTTTTGAAATAAGTAACAGCTATTTGTAATTTTTCTTAGTGCATGCGCATAAATACATTACTCATTGATAACTGATAATTTTGCTCCATAGGGATAGGTTAGTTAGTTAAATTTAGTTCTTCCTGTGTGTGATTTAGATGCAAGAGAGTTAAGACGAGAGGTAAGAACCTGTGCATCACATTGTGACACTCCTCGTTATCTCTATCAATTTGCATTTTTAGATAGGCACTTGCACATCATAACTTAAACACAAAAAACTAAAAATATACATGGTGGACTGGGCCATAACCAGTAAAACCTTTTAATTCGTTACTTGACCTACGGTAGCCAGATCGTAAATTGGATGGATTCCCCATACCAAATAGTAACAATCTAGATGGGAACGTTTATTGGGGAGAATCCCTAATTGTTGTTACCTACGATTTTCTAGGCCACAACAGGTCTGGTGCCCTTGGAAGAGCTATTTGATCATAATGATGTCCCTTTTAAAGCTACCAAAAAGGAGAAAGATCCTACTGTTCAAGAGCAAAACATAGGTATCCAAAGTCATCCAAAATCCATAAATCTGTCCACTGAGTTGACTGCTAATCAGAGGTCAAAATTTTGTAGTATGATGAAAGAGTTTGCTGATATCTTTTCTAGGGAATACAGTGACCTGAAAACCTATTACACTTGTATCATCCAACACAAGATTCCCCTAGAGAAGGACATCATCCCTTTCAAATAGAAGCTGAGATGCATCATTCCTCTCCTACTTCCTGTGATCAAAAAAGAGATCCAAAAGCTCCTTAAATCCAAAATCATAATTCCCCTTAGGTATTCCAAATGGATTACAAATTTAGTGGTTGTAAGGAAGAAGAATGGGGAGATTAGGTTATGTGTGTATTTTAGAAACCTAAACAAATGATCCAAGAAAGAAAACTATCCATTACCCAAGATGGAACATCTGTTTCAAAGAGTCCCAGGGGATAGTGTCATGTCATTCCTTGATGGCTTCTCTTGATACAACCAAGTTGTTGTGCACCCTGATGACCAAGAAAAAACTGTGTTTGCCACTCCCTAGGGTACTTCCATGTATGCCAAGATGCCATTTGGGATCATGAATGTTGGGGCCACCTTTCAGAGAGCCATGGAACTAGATTTTGTAGGATTGAAAGACAAGTTTATGCTCATATACCTTGATGATCTCACTGTTTACTCCAATATCCATGAAGAACATTTGCAATACTTGAGGAAGGTTTTTTTGAAATCTAGACAGTTTGGGATATCTCTGAACCCAAAGAAGTCTCAGTTTGCTCTTAGGGAGGGCAACCTACTAGGTCACATAGTTTTAGTAGAAGGTGTGAAGATAGATCTGGTTCGAGTTGAAGCAATCCAAAATTTGTCCATACCTAGGTAAAAAAAGGACATTCGGTCATTTCTGGGTAAGATAAATTTTGTCAGGACATTTATCCCAAATTTCTATGAGTTGGTAAAACACATAACCTTTATATTGATAAAGGAAGATGAAATAAATTGGATTGATCAAGCAAGAAACTCTTTTGAAGCCATCAAGAAGGCCATCATGGAAGCTCCCACACTGATTAGTCCAGACTACACCAAGGGTTTCTACATTTTCTCCTTTGGTTCCTATGACACAGTGGCAACAGTTCTGTTACAAAAAGATGATGAAGGCTTTGATCATCCCATTTCTTTTTTCAGCAAGACACTGAGAGATGCTGAATTGAAATATGATCCTATTGAGAAATAGGCCTATTCTCTCATCAAGTCAGTGAAAACCTTCAAGATTTACACTCTACATGCAAAATTCCTTTCCTGTGTCCCTTCAGCTTCTGTGAAGGATGTCTTCACCCAGCCTGACATTGATGGAAAAAGAGCCAAATAGTTTTCCAAGCTTATTGAGTTTGACATAGAAGTAAATCTCACCAAGTTGTTGAAAGGCCAGGATCTAGCTAAGCTCATGGAAAAAGAAAATTATGAGCTATTAAGGATGAATTTCATTGGAATAAGTTCAGCAAACCTACAAAAAAAAGAAGCAGAAGCATAAGTAGCAGAGGCATTTCAGGAGTAGCATGACAGCCAACAGGTGAATGAGAACTTGTTTTTATGCAAGTGGTACTGAGGTATTATCCAGTTCTTACAAAGTTTAGAAGTTCCCCCTAGTATTACTCTAAATCAGGCATGGGATCTTAAGATTAAGTCTGTTAAACTTGGTGTAATTGATAAGCTGTTGTATTGGAGAGATATTTCTGGTGTTTTGCTGAAATGTTTAGACAAAGAAGAGTCAGTTCAGGTCATGCATCAGTTTCATTCAAGTACATGTGGTGGCCATCATTATTGGAATACTACAGCCCACAAGATTCTAAGGGTTGGGTATTATTGGCCTGTTCTTTTATCTGATGTGTGTACCTTTGTGAGAGCCTGTGACAAGTGCCAAAGATTCATAGGAAAGTGGTAGCTCAGATCTTTACCCCATAGACCTATTGTAGTGAATGGTCCTTTCTAGCAATGGTGTCTTGATTTCATATTTGATATTAATCCTTCATCAAGTGGTCAGCACAAATGGATCCTAGTGGCCATAGACTATTTCACCAAGTGGATAGAGGCAGTCCCTACAAGGAATGCCACTTACCAGGTCATCATGAGGTTTTTATATGAGAACATCTTTATCAGGTTTGGCTACCGAGTAAGGCTAGTGACTGATAATGCACCAGCTTTCAAATCCAGGGCATTGGTTAACATGTGTGAGTCAATGGGCATTCAATTGGTGCATTCCACTTCCTAGTACCCTCAAGGCAATGGACTTGCTGAGTCATCTAATAAAATCCTAGTTAGAATCATAATTTTTTTTTATTGGAGAATAATCATAAGAGCTGGGATTCTAAGCTAAAGTTTGCTCTATGGGATGATAAAGTGACTGACAAGAGATCCATAGGGACTTCTCCTTTCAAGTTGGTTTATGGTACTGAGGCCATTTTTCCCATTCAGCTGATTCTGCCAGTTGCAAAATTCTTTCAGGAGGAATAGGATGAACCAAATGACATGGTGAGGAGGATGCTTGATTTGGTGGAGTTGCAGCAAGTCAGGGAATAGGTGATGGAAAAGACAGAAGCTCATCAAAATAAGATCAAAATTCTTTTTGACAAAAGGGCAATGGTGGACAACTTTCAGGTTGGACATTGGGTTCTCAAATGGGATACTGTTAGGAAAGACAAGGGAAATCATGGAAAGTTTGAGTCTCTATGGATAGGCCCTTTTGTGATAGCTCAGGTGCAGCAGAAAAACACATTCAAATTGAAAAATATGGAAGGAGAGGAGGTGTTTGATGGCCCAGTAAATGGGAAATTTCTGAAACTCTATTTCATCTGAGGCTTTAAGGCCTTGTTATTGTAAAATATTATTTAATTGATTGTTTTTGTTTTTTACAAAATAAACTCCATGCATAATGGAACAGTAGAAGATCGGTTTAATTCTTATTTTCCAGGAAAGGCATTTTGGTCTGGGTTTCTTGGGACCTCACAGGGAGGTTCCCATCCTCGAGTAGGAGCCAGATGTTGTCTCCTAAATAAATTAATTTTCAATAGGTAAAACTCAGACAATTTATTTTTTGCATAGTAGTGAAGATTTCAGGGTATATTATGAAAGATGTTTGGGTGATTAACAAAAACAGAATGCTTGGTGTTCTATTTTTCAAGAAATTTGAAAGTTTATCTTTCAGTGGATTAGGAGAACTTTACAACAATTCATTAGCCGCTGAAAATCCTAGATTTTGGAAGCTAACAATTTGGACTCAGGACTACGTTAACCACCGAAAGCCTGTTGACGTCGTTTTTAATAAAATTTTGGAAAAGGATATTTTTGTGGCTTAGGCGAATGTACCAATGGTTCATTAGCCACCGAAAATCCTAGCTTTTGATAGCTTACAAATTGGACCCAAGACTTCCTTAACTGCCGAAAATGCCAAAAAAAGGAAAATGGTTAGCATATCCATCGAAATCAAACACCGTCAGCATGAGGAACGTCATGATCAAACACTTAACCACCGAAAAGACTAGGGACTGCATAAAATCATGGGTTGGTGAATAAAAGGTCGTTATTGAACTAAAGTGACTGATAGAGGCCAAAACCCTAACCTACCCTCCATCTGTCCCACAACTATAGTTGAACCACCACAAAACATCAAGTTCTAGTTAAATGATTGTTGTACTGGCTATCTCATGGTTCTCACTAGATTTTACCATCATCTTACTCAAGTACCAATTGAATGATTAACCCCTCAAAATCAGCACCATATCCTCACTACACTCCACATTTATCTGCATGGATCCTCACTGCTCCAGGCCATTCTTGAAACCAACGCGCTAATCTCCTTCACAGAATTCGAATTTTGATTTTTGTAGGTACTAGAAGCACAGTCCAAAGATGAAGAAAGGAGGAGTACCTACCCTTAGACAGGAGTTATGTGACATTAGCTATCTTGAGTCACATCCAAAAGTATGCCAATTGTTCAAAGATGTAGGATGTTACAAGTTCTGTGGAAAAATCCAGGTTCCCACCAGCAAGTGGCAGAAGCCTTTGCTCTTTCTTTTGATGGCTCTAAGGCATTGATAGGAAAGGAAGAATTCCATATTGATGAAACCCTAATAGCAGAAGTCGTATAACTCCCAAGGACCGGGGATAAATGTTTCAAGACCACCATTACTAAGGATGTGGAAATCAGGTCCTACTTAAATCCTGAACACAAGAACGTAGTATGGAAGAAAAGCAACCCATCCACCTAGCTTGAGGAGAAGTGGCAGCAGCTATTGAAAAAAATCATGGTTTATATAACCTGTGAAGGCATGTATAATAGGGTGATGATATACCACTTTAAATTGATGAACCATTTTACAGGTAGAATCCCTTTAAACTTGGCTTTATACCTCCATAAGAGCCTAACCAAGATGGCCCACTAGGTCAAGGCCCAACCCACCAAAATCGCAACGAGGTTATCTCACCATGGTCTGATAAAACTAATTGTCTAAGAATTGTTGCAAAGAAGAAACATAGCATGGACATATTTCTTATTCTAGAATGAGTTTGAAACAAGATTATTGCCAAAAGACAAAGGAAATTCCCCTTCAAAGAAGTCCACCACTCCCAGGAGTGGCAGAAGGAAGAGGAGGGCTATCTCACCAGTGACACTGGATCATCCATGTCCAACTTCTAAGACCAATAGAACCAAGATAAATATGGATTTCAGTGGAAAGGAGGAGGAGGCTCCAACACAAGGTAAAAATGTACTCAACTTGCCTTACTTAGACTCTAAGGATCAAGAGGAATAAGAGGATAACCTAGCAGAACAACATCAAGAAATAATAGAGGAGTATCCATCACCCACACCAAAAGAAGACCAGGGTGAACCGGTGGAAGAGGCTTCCCCTAGTAAACCTAGGTCACGGAGAATCAACCAGTTGTTAAGGAAAGTATATGAACTACAGGTCTTATAGAGAAAGATAAAAAAAATTAATGCAATATTAACAAGGAAAAATACTCAATTGAATGATTCCCTGCTAGAAATGAACGGGAGGTATTTTCTGCTGTAAAGAAGGAATCTAAGGTTTATGAAGGACAACACAAGGCTCTACAAGATGATTAGACTGTCAATATTGTAGAAGAAAAATGCAAACCCTAGCTCTCAAGCTCACCTTGCATTGGAAACCCTAGCAGAGGTAGAAACAAGCTTTCGGGATCCTCAGGCAGCTCATGATGCTGCTACTCTGTCAAACCCTATGAAAATTGAAGACATACTGGAAGGATAGAGTTAAAAGCTGTAAAAGAATGATTAAAATTTTGCAAAAACAGAGCTTTTGGTGGATTAGGATAACGCAACAGCTATTCATTAGCCATCAAAAGCATAGCTTTCGGCAGCTTACAGACCCAGGATTCTGTTTCCTTAACCACCAAAAGCACAAAAGGGTGCAGAAAGATATGTTTGTACATAGAACTAGTTTTGGTAGATAAAAACACCTCAGAGGTGAATTATGAAGCTGAAAATTGATGAAAGGCACTAGTGGAGGGGGTCTGTTCCAGTTTTGAGGGTGCCATCAAGGTGAAATGGGTCACAAACCCTATCTGCTTTTGACAAACCGTGGCTTATCTGTCAGATAATAGGTCATAGCTCTACTTCAGTGATCACTATAGTTATCAAAGAGTTCATGAGTGAACATGTGTTAGATTTAGATAGACTAGCACTTAAATTAGGGTTTTTGACCTAATTTTGCAAAAATCAGTTATGTTATCTATTTTTAGTAAATTAGATCCAACTTTTCAAGATCTGAAATAAATTTTGTAAAGGCTATAAAGACTAAGACTTATGTTGAAGCAAATGTTTGATTTCAGAGACTTTTATACCCTTATTGTTATCAATCTTCTCATGTTATCCATCATTTAATATAAGCTCTTTTGCCATTATATGTTCAGGTTCCATCTCTTTTCTGTTTTGTACTTGTGCTTGAATGTCTGATTCAAGTTTATTCTTTTTTATCTAATTCCATATAGTTGTCATCCTATCTATGTGTTGATGATTTGAATTACAAGTATTTTTCCTTGTTATGATTAGCCATTCATATGTGATTGATTTATATATGAATCTGCCAACATTGTAAGTTCTCCATTTATTCACCTTATTATCAACCCTCTAAATATTGGTGGTTAGAAGCCTTATATTTTGATTGAGTTTTATGCATGTCTTGAGTTTGTGAGGTCCTTTAGGTCATCTGACTTGATCCATTTAGAAAACCATTAAAAACATTGAAGTTGCCAGGCATCCTCAAGCTACAACCTAGAGGAGTTTCCTAGAGAGCTAACATTGTTGTCGTTCAAATTTAGAGAGTCTGAAAGAAAAAAAAGAAGTCTCCAAAGGGTCATTTTTCATATGATTTAGTCCCTAGGGATCAAAAAAGTATAAAATAATGCCCAAGAGAAATCTTCTAGTCATGATTGGCTAGAGTATTTATTTTTCGTAACTAGTCAATCTCAACTGAAAAAGGGGTAACCTATCGTCGGAAAGATGAATCGTCAAGTAATTTTATGAGCATGAAGAATACAAGTTCACTCGACAATATTTTCACATTTAAGGAGTTTGAAAAGATTTTAAAGAAGACTCCATTAGGTTTTATTTTCACGATGAATGGGTTTAATGAGCCTAAAAAGAAGTGAAATTTTACTGAGAACTTTGGTACTGGGTTTAAAGAGAACGATCAAAATGTCAAAATTAGCGCTCGATGACTTTTTCCATTTTATTGGAGTATGAAAAGTCAAAAACAAACTCACCCGTAATAAAAAAAAATTACTTTCATCCCTACAAAAACCTTCTAAAAATACTATTAGATCTCCAAGATATTAAAAACCAACTTCTAATGACTATATAAAAAGGGCATTTTTAATGAAATAATTAAAAATATTAAAATAATGCAATAAAACCCTAAAAATATTTCATATAAAATCCAAACGAATAGTAAAAGCATATCATTTTACTATTTACCAGGTTTGCAGAGCTATTTGGAGCAAATTGTGTGTAGACTTTGGGTGAATATTTCGAAGCCGTTACCCATCCAATTTTTGATTCGTCTTTTCTGGGTAGGAGCTAAAACCATCCTTAACATTTTCATGGTCTAAATTTTCCTTTCCAAGCACATTTTTTGGCGTTTTGAGGTTTTTTACCCAAGGGTAAAAATTGTACTCAGGGTAATGCTCTTTCCCTTTGCAAGAAAGAAGGTACTCGAGTAGAACCACACTTTTCATGTCTAAATACATGGTCGCACCGCTCTGTCTCAAGGAGATAGAAGTGGTGCCACAGAGTGTGCCCAAAAGATGAACAAACTAGCGAAAATAGTTCTTTTAAAGCATTTTCAAAGGTTTATTATGTGTTCTAATACTTCAATTTTGGTTTTTGGCAGGTCATTTAAGTTGAAATGGTGGTGTGGAAAGAAATACACTATGAGGATGATGATGCCAGAGCTGGGGCAAACGCTGCTTCTATAGTTGATTTATGGGGTTGTGGCCTCCTAAAGGTTTTCCATGTCCCTAGAAAGAGGTCCCATGTGAGGCTAATGGAGTACATATTGAGGATGTGGTACCCAGAGAAACAATACTTTCAGGTAGGGGCCCATGTCCTTACAGTGGAAGTAGAGCACATCTACTTCATCATAAGGATATCTAGGCGAGGAGAGAATATCTCACTAACAGGTCCTCGTGGAGTGGACTTCACCACAAAGGAGCTTATTGATCGTCATTATTTTCCATGCACTCAGAATTTATATTTGATTGTAGCCAAAAATTCCATCCATAAATGAGAATATGACGCTCCTAGCACTATTATCAATTATTTGATCGATGTGTGAAGTAGGGAAATTGTCCTTGGGACAAGCCTTATTTAAATCTCAAAAATCGATACAAACCCTAATAGTGCCCTGCTTCTTAGCTACAGGGAAAATATTAGACACCCATTCCATCAGTGGAATGGGATAAATAAATCTGATTTCAGAAGTTTCTCCACTTCGGATTTAATAGCCGCAACCTTCCTAGGATGGACTTGACGTGGTTTTTTTCGGACTTTCCTTGCCATGGGATGAATCTTAATTTCATGTACAATGATGAATGGATCAATCCTAGGAATTTATTCATATGTCTAGGAAAAAAACATGTCGAAACTCTTTGAATAGAGCTCTATAACTTTCAGTTTCTTCTATTGAGTAGTTCTGTCCCACATCAACATGCTAAACAGTTCTTGGCTTCACTGATATGTCTATAGGAGTTGTCTAAGTAATAGTACAAAGGTTTCCTTTGAAACTGAGTTCCTTGTAACAATACAAGCATTTGAGGATGGTCTACAATATCAGTAATAATTGGAGACACAAAATAAAATTCTACCGAACTGGCATTGGGAAGGAAAGAAGATCTGTGGTGATGATCTTCCCATACAGGTTCATCTACACTCATGATCTCCAAAATGGACTCATTCGATGGAAAATTCTACGAGAGATAGTCTAGAGTGGGGAAAGAGGGTTCTAGCCAATAAGGTATGTGGTAAGGATTTGATGCCACCAGATGAAGATCATCAGAATGGACATAGGAATCCGATTGATTAGCACCATAGAGTGCTTTGTAAGGGCCTATAGATGATGACTCAACAACTTCTTTACCTCTAATATTGCATCCAGTCATGGAAATCATGTTCACAGTCACCACTTTTGTACTAGGAGGGGTTGAGGGTAACACTCCCATGAGGGTTGAATCCTTCAACATACCTACCCCAATCAATTGACAAATTGAAGGGAATTGGCCTAACATAGAAATATTATATGCAGTGGGGGTAGCAACATCTAGTGAACAAAAATCAAGTTGATAGATGGTCACAATATTCCCCAAATGAGGGAATTGGAGAGTCCAATTTTTTTTCGAGGAGACAGTTGTCATAGCATAGAACCAGTTTCTCCCCAATAGAATGATTGTAATCCAATGGAGCAACGACTACCTCCACTTCAATGGAAACGGTCTTTCCCCCAAACTCGACTGAGAGGGCCGGTAAAATACCATGAGGTTGGAAGCCTTGTACATCAAAATATTTCAAGGTTGTGGGTGACTTCGTAAGTTTAGGAGAGCCAATGGCTCTCCAGTAAGACACAGACAATACTAAGGTGGAAGCTCCTTCATCCAAAACAGTCCTATGGACCTTTCTCCTAGCTACAGTAGTCACGATTTGAAATGCGAGATGGTGGGGTAATCTAGACTTGTAATTCTCCACATTGAAATGAATCAAATTAGTGTTATCTAGGTCTAAGGCCTCTAAGGATTTATACAAGTTTTTACATTATGTAGGACAACTTTGGAGTACCTCCATGGTAGACATCGTGCAAGGTGCTTGAGATAAATATTCCACAATGTTATATAATTGTGTAGCTCGAGCATTTGGATTAAAAATAGACTTCTGGAGGGTACTCTTAGGTGGGAGAAAAATCAAGTCGAGGTTTGGTTTCTCGATTGTAAGGTGACCATTAGATGAAGGAGGAGAAGAACTAGTGGAAGGAGCTTTCTCGGGAGAAGGACTCTCATCCTTCTTCTCTGCAGGTTTGTCATACGACTGACTATGAGTAATCAAGCTAATGGTTTCTAAGGACATCATTTGGATTTCTTACATAGAATTAGAGGTTCCTTGGGAATACATATGATTGATCAGTTGTTGTTGAGACAGAAAGGGGTCAGTAAACATTGCCGATGTAGGGTTACTTTTCAAAAATTTATTGATTTCTTCATGACGAGGGAACTCCTTAATGAAGTAGTCACCACCACACAATAAGAAGGGATGCTTAGCCTTACTATTTCCTTTATTGTCATTCTCTAGGGTTGTAGCCTTGGAATTCTCTTGTTGATTTCCAGTTTTCTTACCTTTTCCTTTTCCTTTCTTCTTGTTACCGAGTGTATGTGTAATTTGAATAGTGTTCACCTTGGTAGAAATCGTAGGAGAATAAGGAGTAGTAGTAGAAGTAATATGTTGCTTGGTAGGATTGGGTGCTAATAAGGGATGGATTGAATCAACAACCCCATCAATAAGAGTTTCTGCAGGTGGCTTTGTAGGGTTTGTCCTAGGATGAGGATCCTGAGGGATTAGGTGATACAAAGTTTCGGACTGGGAATAAACCAAGTCCATATATTGAGTGCAAATGATAGCCTTCTATTCAATAACAACACCACCCATAGCCACATCATGGGAAATGGGAGGCAAAAAGGATTTTGTGAACCAATCAGCCCATAATTGGTCTGGGATAGGAGACTTAATAAGACTTTGTTGTATCCTCCACTCATGAATATGATCTGATATATGTGTGGAAGTATTTTGGTGAAGTGATGTCAAAATACCCATGCTAGTTTCATAATGGATGGGAAGCTAGAAATGAATAAGAAAAAACATTCACACTGGAAATTTCACATTTCTTACGGATGGCAGGTTTGCTAGGTAAGTATAACCCCAAAAAGGTTGATTGAATACATGTTGTAAACCTTAGGGTTTCCATGTAGTAGAAGTGGGAATAACTGTGTTGGTGTTTATGGAAGGAACTTCTACTGCTGGTTGTCCTATAGTAGGGGTCTGTCTTGCACTGGAAGTGACTCCACTAATTGATGAAACAACTTGGACATGGAGTTTCTCCCCAGTGATAGAAGGTACGGGAGTACTAGAGGCAGACCCAGGATTTGGAACTGCAGGAGTCAGGTTGGAGGGTATACCTAAATCATGAACTATTGACCCTCGTGCCGGTGATGCTAATCTAGGAGCTACTTGAGACGTTGAAAGAAAATGATATCCAGGAGGAGTTCATTTCGAAAGATGGGGCAAAAGAGTAGACATAGGTGCTCAATGAGGAAGAGGCGAAGCAGTAATGTCCACAAGATTCTCTTGAAAGCTATGTAAATTTTCAATTGTGGTTTGAAACATTCTAAACATTTCCTCATTCAATGGAGGATTGATAAAGGATGGTCTAGTCACCCCATATTCAGAAATAGTTTGACCTAAAGTTCTCCAAAAGGATATTTAGGGCCAAATTATGCCCCCTCAGACCGTCATTAGGTGGGTGCTCGGAGACCCAATCTAACGAACCAACATGACCTTCCATTCGAAAATGAAAGGCAGTATCAGTCGTAGGAGGCTTTTCGACCAAGGGATTGTTATACGTAGTGACTTCTTCCACAAATAGAGTCCCTTCCATATGAGAATCAATTATGGCACCTTATTCTATGGCTTCCATTTTTCTCTCTCCTACAATGGGAGGCGATTCGAGTGGTAATCCTTGAACTCTAAAATATTGTCTCAAAGGTAACTTGACCAGATTATCGGTCACTAAAAACCTAACCTAGAGTTTAAAACTAGAATCACACACAAAAGATCTCCTACACAAACTAAAGGTCACAAGCAAACTTAGCTGATAAGAGGGGTTGATATGAGTTGGTTCCTCACCAGGATTTTTAATTCTTTGCAACTCGTGATATACCGCAAGGTCCAACAGTCAAGCATGAAAAGAAGGATTGGAACCGTACCCTTTCCTGAGTAGTCGATTACTTGGATGGTACGTGCATAGTATCTCCCCGAATGTTTTTATTAGTGTATTTCTCCGATAATACAACCAAAAGGATTTTCTCATATGGTTTAGAGAATCCCAGAAGGGTCTCCCGATATGCACAAGGTACGTGGGAGCTCAAATCTGTGTTAATGTTGTCTAATGGACAACCATTCAATGGGGGCCTTCTGATATACAATTGAGTACGTGAAAGGTTGTTTGATATACTGATGGTACATAGAAAAACCACACAGCTCTGGGGATGCAATGCAAGAAATAGAACAACTCCTATGTTTTTATATGCTGGAACATGTCTCTATCCTATCCCTCAAGTTACTAAAATTTTCAACCTTTAGCTAATGTTAATTTTATCTTAAACGATTAGGTGAATGCATGAGTTGTGGACAGAAAAGTAAAACCATGCAGCATGATATGCAAGATTTTCACTTTATCGTTCGAAGTATGCCCTACTTATAGGAAGGAGAGAGTAATTTAATTACGTTTCTAAACCAAAATTCCCAAACAGTCACACTCAACTTATCTTTCAAAAATGCAAACAAGCAACAAAACTTCCAAACTGATATTGAAAACAAGAATGGAGTGAGATCTCTTTTCCCAAAAAGAAAGACACTAGAACTAAATGGCAGACTAAGCACTTTTTATCATTCTTCAAAAATGAAAAGATCTAACTTACAACTATGATATATTTTTGGCGAGAAAAGAACATAAAAAGAAAAGAATAACGTGAATTCTTGAAAGCTTGTGATTTTGATCAAGGATTCAATGGTTCATATTCAAACCGAACTATGATCAAATCTCAAATTTTCTTCAAGTCAAAAGAAAAAAACAATCTCAAAGAGATCTAACTATAATGACTTCCAAGCACTCCTTTCGAAAATCAAACCCAAGCATACTATTGGGCTCCAAAATTGTATTTCATAATGATTTTATTTGCATTAATTTCTGACCTATTTACCATAATTTAATACATTTATGTTCAATAAAGTTGTCTTTTACTTTGTTTTATTAATTAAAATCTCGTAAATGCAAAATAAGACAAATATGTTATATTTATGTATCAAATGTAGTATTTTGCAAATGATAAACATTTTGGTACTTCATTTGACCTTTTCATCCAGTTCTTCTTCTGGTCCTAAGTTTCACGCTAGGTTTAATGGCATGTTTCTTATTAGGTCCTTGGTTTGATTTATCCATGTCTTCTATTTTTTCGCCAATCTTGTAATACATGCAAGTGAAAATGAAAAGCATGTGTTAATAAACAAAATTAATAAATAATAAATGCTAAAATTTAAAAAATTTAATAAATAAACAAAATGCTAAAAGGTTATTAAATATATTTGTTTAAAATATAAAAAAAAACATTTAAATGAATTTATTCAAAAAAGTGTTAAGATATTTAAAAACCATTTGAATTAAATATTTGGAAATGTCTTTTGAAAAGAGTTAAGTTGTCATTGTTTTATGTTTTTCTAAGCCACCTCATGCTATGGTTTATTTAATTTAATACAAACCTTGTTATTTTACGTTTCAAACATTCCATTTATTATATGAAAGTTGTGATTTAATAAAACCATTCTTTTTACATGTACAGGTTGTGAATATTAAAAATCTCGCACATGACGCATGTGTGCCGTTAAAAAGGATGATAGAGACAATGGAACCTAGCACCCCGCCAATAAAATACAACCACAACATGAACTTAGCACCCAGAAATAAATTCGTGCAAACAAACCAGCGTCAATTCAGCCTAGAAATTGGATTTTGCAGGTCATCCAGATCTTCATTCGGATTCGAATGCTCACCTAAACTGCCATATTGCACCTTGGTTTTTGTGCAATGTGGAAGAATATCTCGCCAAACGGTTTAATGGGTTTTGAGAATGTCCATCCATATACAAAACCCATAATTGTTTTTTCCAAATTCGCAACCACCTAAGATTTATTTAAGGGGCATTTTGTCAATTTGTTCTAGATTGCATTTTTTGGGTTGGTCGTTTTTTGAGTCCATTTCATATCATCAATGGGGTTGTTTCCTTTATTTTATGGCTTTCTATTATTAGATAGGTCAAACAGTGAAAGGGTATACTTGATATCCATGCTAAACAATATAAAAATACACCATGGATTATGAGATGGAGAAAGAAAAACGCTTGTAAAACTCTGATTTCAATTTTAATAGAAGCTTTGTTATGTTGTACATGATATTCTCGTTCTTCTGTTAATGATTGGTGACTGAGTAGCATAGGAATGCAGCCCCTGATTGCTGAGAAGGGCCCCTCAACAACCAGAGGTTCTATTTGTGCATATTCAATAGTTTCCTTTTGTTTTTACAGATAAGTAATTTTGTTTTTATGTCTATATATTTTGTTTTCCTATAGGCAACATTTTGTTGTTCATGAAATACAGTTCTCTTTTAGCTTACATCTAATTTGAATTTTTAGAATTAATATGGCTTGCCATTCACATTTTTTGCTTAGTTTGTCTCTCAGCCTTCCATTCGCATTATTTGTTCAAACTTCACTCCAATCTGTCTTTCAGCCTTTAATTCAAACTTAGATAGAATTTTCCAGAATTTCTAGTATTACGTTTTGTGCAGAAATACTTAGCTAGGATATAGGTTAATTTTCTAGCATTTCATGATGTTTTGTAGCTAGATCCATATTTAGCATCTCATATTCCATTTCATATTAACACATAGATAATTATTCCAATTTTAATGATGAGGAAATCCATTTATATTCAACATATATTTTACTGTTCAAATGAGAAATAGTTTTGATTTCAATAGAAGCAACATAGTTTTATTTTTTTTCATGATTTAGGTAAGTTATGAGTTACTTTGATTTGTTCCATGCCTAAGACCTAGATTATCTTAAGCTTGTTTAAAATGTTGTCATAGAAGTTGTTAAATATCATTTCGTCTCATTTCTGAAATAGGTTCAGCATTCCATTTTTAGTTCTCATTTGAGTTCATAATCAGTCTTTCATTTTCAATTACCAATGATTTTCTTGTCTTAGTCTTTTTCTTTGTTAGTTTCATTTCTTCAAGTTATTTCATTTCAGTAGATCTAAAAGATTAGAACTCAGCTTCAAATTCAATATTAATAGGTCCATTTAGATTTTAAAGATGCATTGGTTTTCAGTATTTTAAAGTTTGATAATAAAAGTTCACCTAACCTAGTTTAGTGTAAGTTTACTTTTCAAGTTTTAAATCAGTTGCATGATATTTTTATGATTGGTTAAGATTCCTTAGTTTGTGGTATAGTTTGTGGAAGAGGTAGAGTAGAAGTATTTTGTTTTTCTGTTTTAGGTTATTGTTTTGTACTTAGTTTTAGATTTGATTCTAAAGCTCCAAGTTTAGAATAATATTTGTTTTGCTTTCTATGAATCCGCAATTACTTCTTTTTCTTTCTATGAATTTGCAATAAAATAGTTCATTGCTTTCCATAACTCATTTTAACTTGTATTATTAGATAGGCATTTACTTATGCATACATGGAATAGTCTCCAATTCATAATATAGATGTAATGCCCATATTTGACTAGACATATCGACATGTTGCATTTTATTTTCTTAGTAAATGTTGGACTCAGTTCGACTAAGTAAACCATGTTTATGACATGATAGATGTTGCTACTATGTCTAAGATGTTACTATGCTTATGTTGATACATTGATTGTGATGTTATGATTATGTTTGTGAGGTTACTTTGTTATAGTTATCATGATATTCCTTTGTTCATAAAGACAGTGTATGTTTAATTGTCATCATTGATAAAAGTAATATATATATGATGTGGTACATGGATATTGACCCATGATGTGATCAATTTAATGATTTATACAATGAAAGGAAATGTTGTTGATAATATGCACCAACTGATGATTGAATGGAGATATTATTATGAATGTATGTTTTCAAAGTACTAATCTGCAGGACACATGGGCTATGTAATAAATGGATACTTTATATGAAGTGTGGTATAGTACCTATTTCTGCAGAAGAGCCTTGATTACCAAAATTGATGATACGAAGACACATACCAATAATATCGATAGCAGCAAAGTATGTTTTTGACAGGGTATATAGACCCTGGATGTTGAGAGGGATGGATGTGTTCCACCCTATGTTTTTATGATACCCGAGGTCGTGGGAGGGCCGTGCTGAGACACGCTCCCCATGTTGTTGTGATGACAACGGTCGGATGCCTGCTAGGAGAGGCTAGGTCCGCTGTTCAACCGACGCTATCGCTCTCAGGTCCTTATGTGGTCAGGTCGGTGAAGTCAACATCCACTTCTATACTAGCAAAGGAAGGATAGGGAGGGTGTGGATGTAGGTTAGGATGGGGGGATGTTATAGCTAGTACTGTGTTGGGTTAGGGGGGATCTACGACACCAAGATTAGTAGTAGTAGGTGTCTCTTCCTTGAAAATAATTGATTGACTAATGAATCTAAAAATATAACGATGTTATAACTTAATTCATTAATAATTAATGATTGATGATGCTAAAAATATTACATGTTTGTATGTTAATTTGGTTAGGTATATGCGATTGTTATGTCTTGTATCCATGCATGTCCTATCTATATGAATCATTATTATTTTGTTATTATTATTATTATTATTATTATTATTATTTTATATATATATATATAAGATATATGATGTTTTCTTATATTATGTGTATGATCTATGCATGCACTGGCCACGCATGCACACTTTGCACATGTATACCAATATCAACATACCAATACTTAACACGATCACTAATGGTATAGGTTTTCATTGGTAAATATGTTAATGAAATAATGAATGTTAAGTTAACATATTCATTAATGATAGGTGAACACTGTAATATGTAAGAGATCAAGTGTCATAAATTAGAATAATCCTCAGAAAGTTGTCGTGCATAGACTTAAACATTGTTCATTTACATTAACAAAATTTTCAGGGTTGTTTGAACCCCTAAGGGTTCTTTGATTATGAATCTAGAGATAACATGCTCATGACTATGATACTTGTGATTAAAAACAAACAACTATAAAATGTCTTTAATTATAATTATTATTAATGTTATTATTATTATTATTATTAATACTGCCTCTTGTGGTAAACATAACCGATAGTTTAATTAGACAATTATTTCTATTATTATTATGATGATTATTAAGATCTTGTGTTAAACATAGTCAATTAATTAATTAAACAATTATTATTGTTATTATTGTTATTATTACGCTCTTGTGGTGAATGTAGTCAATTGTTCAATTAAACCCAAGTGGAAATAACTTGAGTAAAATAATTATTAATCAAATACACCAAATGATTCTGTGTAGGTTAAACATGTATATTGAACTATGGAATATGACCATCAAGATATGACATGATTGATTTTATAATAATACTTATTACTATGCTTACTAACATCGGATTCCGGATCAAGTAAAACAACTTAAATACTCACCTGTACACAAGATAATTACTAAATTATTATTTTATTCAACATATTTGATTTGAATAGGACTAGCTATTAAATCACCATCCCGTGAGGGACCAGTGGTGAACATTCCAAGAATTAATAAATGTCAGACAACCAACATATTCAATTCAACTTAAATAACCTTAACTATTCGGATGCTCAAGATAAGGACAATTGAATGAATAAATGGATATTCATGATTATAATAATTTACTAGCATCGAAAACTGAAAGAGGTAGGTGAATGAAGTGTTTTGGGGGAAAGGCGGTGGAGCAGGGTGGAAGAAAGTAGGAGGAAAATGAGTATTTAGGGGAGGTATCAAAGAGAAATGGAGGGGGATTTTTTTGGGGGAAATTAGACTCTGCATCAGAAGAAAAATGACTGAGGAAAAACTTGAGGAGGGGGATAACTCAAGGACGAGGATATCTAGAAATGATGGAGAAATGGGTGGAAACGAAGAAAGATATAGACTGGAAAGGAAGCTACTCTTGGTATTATTGGTCTGTGGGCTCGAGGGCTAGGAAAACCATGGGTTTCCTAGGGCTAGCACATGATGAGAGCTGGTCAGCAGGGTGGCACATCATTTTTGTTAATAAAGGCTTGGATGGAAAGATGAAAGGTGAAGGAGCCTACAAGGTCTACACCAAACTGTTGGATCTACTACAAACACTGGTTACAGGTATTTAAATTCCAGGTATTTAGATACTAAATTCATGCATGGTATTATTGACTAATTTACAAAAAATCATTGAATTTTATCAAACATGTACAACTCATATTTCTACATTAATATGTTTACAGTTCATATTTCTACATCAATCTGTTTATAAAACTAATAGAACATACATGGATATAAACCTGTAATATGATTAAAATATCTTGATTTTATAATAAAAAAAAACTAACTCAGAATGAGCTTAAGATAGAGAACATCATAGAGAAATGGACCTAGTGCCCTACCTGTTAGGCAGAGCACTACAGATGGTATCAGAGCCCTAGGTTCTAAAACTGGAACTTAAAGGGGCCCTCTAGGAGGAAAAAAATAAAAAATAAACATTATATGGAAGATAAATCAAAACTAAAGACCATAAGCTGAATATTTTGCCTAGGATTCAAAGCCAAAAACCAGCCCTAGATGGCTGGATTTAAAGCTTACATGCATTCAAGTTCCTAGCCATTGAATTTACACCATCCGATTCGAGAACTTGCATTCTTATTCTCCGAATCCTCAAACCCTACCTTCAGAAAAGGGAAAAGAGAAGAAAAAGACAGATGATGATGAAACTAACTGTCATTAATGCAGAGTCTGCACAGGCTTAAACTCTTGCATCTACTTGAATTTATCCCATGGCTTCACCCATAGTTTGGCCGCATACAGCTTGGTTTTACCGCCGAATTTAGTCTCTATTGTGAGGTAGTACAACAGGCCTGAGACCACTTGCTCCTGGGCTTTTAACACCTTAGGAAACGAAATACCAACATTCTACATAAAGCAAAGAAAAGCCACAATGTCAAGCTCACTACATTAATAGCAGAATCTAAGCCAGAAATTGTATATATTTACACAGACGGACCTGTTGCACGTTGTATTCATTGACGGAAAATTGTCCGAGATATTG